>VZTY01007869.1:49719-92341 GCA_013400935.1 Turnix velox | reverse complement strand
ACTAGTTCCAACACCCCGGCCATGGGCAGGGCCACCCTCCCCCCTGACCAGGTTGCTCAGTGCCCCATCCAGCCTGGCCTTAAACACCTCCTGGGATTGAGGGGGCATCCACAACCTCTTTGGACGGCTCTCTGGAGCCACCTCTGCTGTCACTTTCTATGCTACAGTATGAAGCAATTCTCATACTTTTGACTCTTTGCTAAGGTTTAATCAAAATCATGTAGGTTGGAAGGGATCTTTCAGATCATGAAGTCCTAGCATGAGCCCAATTCTGCCAAGCCTCGTACCTGGATGGAGACTCAGACCATTGCCTCTCAGATTAGGAGGCTGCCCTCTCACTGCTGAGCATCCCAATTGAAGAGTTGCTTGGTTGGTTTGTTAGTTTTAATGTAGACTGGAGTTTTACTGGCTGCATTTGACATGTTCAGAAAGGATGATGTCTAGTTAAAAAGATGCTCTTTGCTGAAAACATTTTGTTATTCCTCCATGCAGGAGAAGACATGATGTTGTCCTGCAGCCTCCAAAGAGGGGGACAGTGAATGTCCTGTGTTGCTGGGTGAAACAGATGCCAGACAGGACCCAGTATCTTGATATATAAGTAGCTTTGAAGGTCCTAACCTGGCTTTCAAGGTCAAACAAAGAGCAGTCCTGAAGAAACTTCAGGTCTGAAATGTAAACTTGTTTAGGCTATTGTGTATGTACTACATAAAACAATGATGGCTCTCATCTTTTTCCTTTATATATGAGTAAACTCCACTGTTGTATTAGTAGAAGCTACTGTGGCTGTTGCACTGTAATGAAAAAAACTGATACTAAAGGGATGCTGTGCCTAGAATAAGTGTACCAGAAGCCTTACCCATGCTCCAAACTCTGCCTTTTTATACTCGCCATAAAGCCTGAGGTCCTGCCAGTTAAGGGATGATGGCTGAACTGTGGAAGCCATTAGAAAAGCCCATCACTATGCTTTATTGTTCTCATAAAGTTCATGAATTAAGATCCACATTTTAAGCATCATTTACTGTTAACTCCTCTATTAACTATTTATGTATCTTCAGAAAGAAATGGTCTCGTAGCACTGCTCTCAGGGGGACTGAACTATGCTTAAATTCTAACTTGTGAATTCTATTCAGCATGTAAGAACAAAATCTTTCCTAGCTTTAAACATCTTCTTACAAGAAGATATCAACTAAGTTTCATCTTCTTTTCATTGGCCAATGGAAGATCTTTAAAACCATGTGTACATGAGTGTTCAGTAGCCTAAGTATACTTAGAAGTCTGATAATGTTAAAAAATAGGGAATAAATTAAATTTAAAGACTTGTGCCCAAGCATAAATGAGCCAAAGCCCAAATCAAAAACCAGAGAGCTGTATTTTCAGAGGAATACTGAAGTGCATTTTGTACATGCTTTCTTTGTATTCCTAATTTTAGATGTTCTTCAGGAGCTTATGACATTAGCGATGTGCACTCTTTTATAGTTTCTTTAGCCTTTTCATGCCAGAATTTGCAAACAAGAGTTGTGTTTTAGCTCGTACAAAAACCATCCCATTCAGCATAATTTAGTGTTGAACTTGCTCACCAAGTTTATGTTTATTTTATGGCTTTTATTGTTGGTACAAACTTGGGTTATTTTCAAGCTGCTTCAATGAAGTTGGACCAAAGCTAAGCTACTTTGGTACCAATAAAGTGATAAGACTTTTATTTCCCTGTTTACTCAAGTATGTAGAGCAAATTATTAGGAAAGGTATTCCTTTGGAGCTTAATTTTAGTCCTGCTGTTGGTGGAGTTTTTCAAATAGGTAGTTTAAGTTAGATCAGCTTAATGGTTGGCTGATGAAGAAATCATTGATTTATAAACAAGTGAAATAGAAGTCCAATCATACATTCACTTTTTTTCCCCCTTGAGTTCTTTTCTGGTGGGTTGGCTTTTGGGGGGGTCTTACTGTCTGTTTTAGAAATACAGATTCTGGTGTTAGGTGCATTTTTCAGGCTGTGTGTGCACATCAGGGGTTGCCTGTGAAAATGTGCTGTTCATCTGCCCCACCCTGAGCCACACACTTGTCCCTTTAATGTCATCTGGCAAGGAAAGGCCAGATGCTCAAAACCATGGGGGACTGCAGATGATATTATCAAGATTGGGCTCAGAGGGGATGGTACCACTTTCAGCTACTGTAAGCATCTTCTAGGATCAAGCTGGAACTTAATTAGGAATGGAGGCATGAATAGCCCAAACTCTTAGCTAAAAAACCTTTAGATTGTGAAGTTGAATTTGGTCTGTTTTTTTAGAATGACTTGTTCTTCTCATTTCATTTTCTAAAGGCTAAGGTATAGGCAGTGCAGAGAAACAGGTTTCAGGGTGGTGCACAGTTTTCAGGCTGGGGTCTGCAGCTCAGTCAGTCTTTGCATGTCCTTGTGGACTTCAGAACCAGGTGCAGGTGCTACAGCACAGCGCTTCTGGATTAGAATAATTGAGATCCCTCATGACAACAGCTTAAGCTAAAATATGTCTTAGATGTCTCTCACATATGCTAGAGGCAAACCATATGTGATGGGGTGCCTACTCCCAACTCTTCTGTCTGCCACTGCAGTGAAACCAGGGAAGGTCAAAGAATTGTCATCTCCTGCATGGCTCGAGGGGGTCAGTCTCCTGCACTGGTGTATAGTTTGGCAAGATACTCCATATGCTGTGGATAAATACTAATATTACTGTTGTGAGCCTTGAACTTGAGTAAATGGTTTTCTTTGCACAGTGTGCTGTCTGGGCAATGCCTGGAATTTAATCAGGTTTTTTTCTTCTTTTTGGAAAGCACAGCTCACATTAATGGCGAAAGCCTAATTAATGAATGAAGTGAATAATTCAAACGGGTCTTAAAAGTAATTTGAAAAATCAGAATTATTTTATGCCTGAAGGGAAATTCTTTTTTCTCTTTACTTGAAGAGCTGTACAGAGCCAAGTGCATAGTACTCATCTGACCCTCGGTGGTGTGAGCATGTAGGTATTTGGGCATATAGCTCTCTCAGTGCAGTGTTGTCATTAGCAAGTAGTTTTAAGTGCAACCATATGTCTTCAGCTCCAAATGCCCTATATTATTTAACTGCAGTGGTATTTTTTATACGTCATTTGGGGTACAAATCAGAAAGTTTTCATAGCCATTTTGAAAAGAATACTGGGAAGATCTGTGCTAGCCCAGTCTTCTCACTAGATGTATATTTACAATGTGAAGATACTCTCATATTCTGTAGAATAAATAAGATTACCATACCTGGGAAGGTGTACTTGATCACACTGCAGGAGAGATGCTTAGCTCTACTGCTCTTGCATAAGCATAGATGTGTTCTTTTCCAAGGGAACAACGGCTAAATATTGTTTCGAAGGTTGTGATAGAATGTTACTCAGTATTATAGTGTTTGCAAAATACAAGATGGTGAAGTTCACTCAGTGATAGGATGAGGAGAGCCCTGACCTGTCTCTGAAACAGCTTTTGTAGCACGACTAGAAGGTGAGAGGGGTTGAGTTCTGTTGAACTTGGCAAGGGGGATGAATTCCATGGTGAGCCCAGTTTGTCTTAATGAGATGATCCAATAGATGGAGTGAGATAATTTCAGGAGGGAAATCAAGGTGGGTTTTTTTTTTTTTTTTCTTTTGGGAACTGTTTCCCCAAGTCTACCAGAGTTATGTGCTGAAAAGCTTAAGGGGTTCTCTTTGTTCTTTTCATGGTCTCCATGCACTTATCAAATCATTTTTCCACAGCTGGCCAGTGGAAAATGGTATAGGCCTTTCCTTACTAATCCTGTTGTCTGGGAAGAAGTTGGGTTTTGCCTCTGTTGTGTCACTTGCAGTTTTTGACAAGGGAGACAGACACCTCCTTTGCCTGTGTAGCTGGTGGCCACACACCAGCAGTGGCTGGTTCCAGGCCTCTCTCTCTGTGGCTGGAAAGCTGTTGGGAGATGTGATGTTGTTACAGTTTATGACTTAAGGCAACTAACAAATTTTCAGCAGAGCTGTTTGATGTGATGGTATGTGTATTTAAAAATTTAAGTCTTACGATTTTCTCCCCCATGCTTAGTGGATTTGTTCAGTTTGGCTTTTGTGCATTATCTGTCACCAAAGCCTCAGCTTGATGTGGGTGCCCCCACCCTGGAAGTGTTTAAGGCCAGGCTGCATGAGGCATTGAGCAGCCTGGTGTAGTGGGAGGTCTCCCTGCCTATGGCAGGGTGGTTGGAACTAGGAAATCTTTAAGGTTCCTTCCAACCCAAACCATTCTGTGATTCTGTGTAAGTAAGTGAGTGTGGATGTACCCTCCTGTGTCCCGTTCTCCTCACTTAGCATGTGTTGGATATTCCCAACTGAAAATATGGAGCCAAATCATGTGTCAAAATGGTTGGATTTCAAGAGCAATTTTGCTGTGTTTTGTCAAAAAACATAGGCCTTAAGCAGTGCTCTGGAGCTGAGCTCCAGAAAAGCTCCATTTTTGGTTGCCCGTAACAAAACCACCTCAGTCTGTGCATTATCAAAGCATCTTCTGCTTTAACCACAGGCTTGTTTTTGCCATACTCTGATCTTCTCTGACAATGTTGCTTTCTTTGAGTTTGTTTGATGTAGATGGGAACACCCACACAGAAACAATCCCCCTCCCCTTTTTTTCTGTAATTAGTTCTGTAACCTTTAATGTGAATATCTCTTGTTAAATCTTTCAAACCCACTTTTGAAATTCATAATCTTCCTCACCAGTTTGGCATTGCACTTTCCTCCATTCCTTTCATAAATCTTTAGAAGAGGAAAGGGAACAGTTTCCCCCTCTCATGGAGACAATCCACTCATTGCTTTGGGGAATAGTTTGGAATAAACAGCTAGAATTTGCACTCAGAATTTAAGACACTAAATAATAGTCCCAAGACAGATTCTTTCAGTTTTGTCCAGCACTGAGCTTATGATGTATCTTGTGAAATCTCTAGGTTAGAAGCTGTTCCCATAGTTCTTACTCAAACTTAATGTTTGGTCATTTACTGGCATTTTTTTTTCCTTCTGTTATTCAAATACCAAAGGAGGCATGGTAGGTGGCCCAGCAGAAATTTACTTCAAATTCTTTGGCTGAAGAAATAATACTGAGGAACTCTGCTATTGATAAGACTTGGGCTTCTTTGTTGTGGGATTGATGAGGCTTGTGGAGGTGAGAGGTACAGTTGTCACCCTGTGACTGAAGAGGAGGCAGAACATGCTGTTAAGAGATCAGAGTGGCTGGCTTTTGTTTGGGAAGTGTTGAGCATCAGTTCTGGTGATGCTCTGGTGATTACATCTAAGAAAGATGTAATTTCACCAAGAATTGGAAAGATCTTCTGCTTCTCTGTACCTAGTACTGTCATACTGCTGGACAATGTGTAGGTCTCTTCAGCCTGGAGGAGACTTGGGGATTGTGAGCTCATTCATGTTTATAAATATGTAAAAGGTGAGTGTCAGGAGGATGGAGCCAGGCTGTTCTCAGTGACATCCAATGACAGGACAAGGGGCAATAGGTGCGAGTTGGAACACAGAAGGTTCCACAGAAATATGAGAAATAACTTTGTCAGGGTGAGGGTGCCAGAAGAGTGGCACAGGCTGCCTAGAGAAGATGTGGGATCTCCTTCTGTGAAGACTTTCAAACCCCGCCTGGACGTGTTCCTGTGAGACCTGATCTGGATGTTCCTTCTTTGGCAGGGGGATGGGACTAAATGATCTCTCCAATTCCTTTGCAATCCCTGATATTCTGTGAAACACGTATGGGACATCCACAGGTTTACTCGGGATTGAGGCTGTTTGTTGTGGTGCCACTTTGCAGTTACAATATCTAGCCCCTCAGTGAACTGGTCAGAAGAACATTTTCAGCCCATGGAGTGACTGTGTGCAACCAGCCTCAGCACAAAAACCCACCAAAATGCTGACTCTTGTGCTTTGAATTGAGAAAAATGACATCCATGGAAATGAAGTCTGCTTGGGCATGGTTTGATGGGTCTGTTTTCCACCTCTGAAGGTGTTTTGTTTGGTATTGATGGAGAAAATTGAATTATATTCTAACAAAGTAGCAGCGATAGCTGAGGGTTTTGTGTTGGGGGAGGTTTAGTACAGTACGTTCGTAGAGTTTGCTTTTTTGTTCAGAATATTAGTAGTGTTTGGGCTTTTTTTTCTCCTCCCTGTCAATGGGAGGACGTTGAGGGAGAGGTTAGATACCAGTTCTGCCTCAGTGGTTCATTAAAGCAGAGCTGGAGGAAGGGAAGTCGTCCAGTTCAAAGGTGTGGGGAATGTTTTATTGTTCTGCCCAGTGTTGTGAATGCCAACGATTTTGCAGCTGTGAAAAGGGCTCTTAATGAGTTTCAGCATTTTAATGTACTCCACGTTCCCAATTGTACAAATTTAAGAAGCTTAGCAATTCAGTATCTCCTGAATAATAGCATTTATTTTACACTCTAAATACACACGGGGAAGTCTCAACAATATTGCAGGATGTCTTGGTAATATTGTGGCTCCATCCTGATGTAATAGCTTTGGAGGACCTAATTGACTTGAACAGTGGAACTGGTCCTTTAAAAAACATCCACATGCAATTTTTGATTAATGAGCCCCATAATAAATCATTAATCTTTTTTGGCTCAAAAAAACCCATCTGACTAGTTTTCAAAGCAGAGGAAGTTGTGTATGTTTTGTTAAACTGTCTTCATGATGCAGTGCTTGTGTTTCAAATCTATCATCTTAAATTCAAAGAAAGAAAATACCCCAGCCTATTTAATTTCTGTAAAAAAAAGCCCAAACTCTGAACTGCTTGGTTACTAAGACCCACGTGAAGAAACATCTACATAGGAGTACTTCCTCTTGGAATAATAGAAGCACTGTAAAATGACCATGCAATAAGTGTCCTTCTTCTTAAAGGATCCCAAAGTGCTTTGACACCTTTTCTATAGTCAATGTGGGTTATTCACCCATCACTTGAATTAAACCAGTCTTTACAGGCTGCAGTGAACAACACTTTTTCCTGGAAGGAAATCACAAATAACTCTTGCATTTGAAACTCTGGTGAGAATTCGAGGTAGGCAGATTGTAATTGCCCAACTTGGAACTGGGCCAGAAGACTGTGATTAATATACCCAGGCTGCGATTTAATTGTCCCAAAGTAGTCAGGGCCTTGGTTTCAAGTGTGCTTTGTCTCCATATGGTATTTCTTTCTCTTCATGTTAATTTTGAAGCCTGTGCAAGGGGTGGCAGGTTGAGCAGAACTCAAAAACAGAGAAACTTTTCACTTACATGGGAATTGGCTGCATCGAGACACAGCAAAGCAATTTTCTACAAGTGATAGAAGCTGACTGTATTATTTTGGTTTTTCTTCCTCTTTCCCGGCATGACATTCTCATTTGGTTGATTACCTTAAGATATTTTCCCCCTCACTTCAGTCTTTTCAGACTCTTTCATTATTATTATTATTTCAGGTCTTAAAATTAATAGAGTAAATGCAAATGGATTTGCTCCCTCATTTTTCACTTTCTCTGGGAATTGCTCAATGTTTTCAAATGGTGTAATATCTCAAAAACCTGTGAAAGGTTTAGAAGATTAAGGTGATTGATCTATGAAAATACAGTCCTGTAACATCAAACTATTTCTCTTAAAAAGAAAACAAGCTGCAGAGGTTGTGGGAGCTTTTCTCAGCTGAGCCAGCATCATCCCTTCCCTGGCAGGCTAAGGCTGGGAAGCCCCTGGATGTCAAATCCCATCCTGAGGCTCCTGGATGTGCGTCCATCTGTGGCAGTCACTGATCTGCAGATCCACAGTTGAGTCAACATCAGGCTGAGACATTACTCAGTGGGATCCTGTGGGTATTTACTTTTCTCCTGGGGAACTTGAGAGTTTTTAAAGGATTTTGTGTGCATGAGAACACCTTCCATATTATAACACGGGTGTTTTTCGGTGATTTTGATTTTTATTTTTTGTAAGTGGTTCCACATGACCTGCCCAGGTGATAAGGGTGATCCCTGAGGAGACTATAGGGAATTTCCAAACACAACAGACGCCTGTGTTTATAAATATGGAAAGGGTGAGTGTCAGGACGATGGAGCCAGGCTCTTAGTGAAATCCAATGATAGGACAAGGGGCAGTGAGTGCAAGCTGGAGCACAGAAGGTTCCACAGAAATGAGGAAAAACTTTGTCAGGGTGAGAGAACAGTGGCACAGGCCGCCCAGAGAATGTGTTGGATCTCCTTCTCTGGAGACATTCAAACCCCACGTGGATGCTTTCCTGGTGTGGGTGTTCCTGCTTTGGCAAGGGGATGGGACTAGATGATCTCTCCAGGTCCCTTCCAGTGCCTGGGATTCTGTAATACAGCTGACATTAGCTTGGTCTGTTGACAATGTTGACCTGAGCACAAACTTCTCAGGACTGTGAACTGTAAAGTTTTTTCCCTTAGGTCTGAAGTGTTTACATGGTTCGTAAAAAGTATCTGCATGTCCACAGCTGGATGTGTTTTACTGTGAGCCACCAGGAATTGCTACAGTCATGCTGGGTAATTTCATAGGCAATTTAAAAGCATTTGTACATGGTACCTTTCAGTCTTACCTACTTTAGGATGATCTGCATTTTACCGTGTCAAAATGTGGTTGAATTTGTTTCCCTAATTTTGGGTGATTTTCATAGAATGGTTTGGGTTGGAAGGGATCTTAAAGATCATCTAGTTCCAACCCCACTGCTATGGGCAGGGTCACCTCCCACTAGATTTTNGCCCAGAGAATGTGTTGGATCTCCTTCTCTGGAGACATTCAAACCCCACGTGGATGCTTTCCTGGTGTGGGTGTTCCTGCTTTGGCAAGGGGATGGGACTAGATGATCTCTCCAGGTCCCTTCCAGTGCCTGGGATTCTGTAATACAGCTGACATTAGCTTGGTCTGTTGACAATGTTGACCTGAGCACAAACTTCTCAGGACTGTGAACTGTAAAGTTTTTTCCCTTAGGTCTGAAGTGTTTACATGGTTCGTAAAAAGTATCTGCATGTCCACAGCTGGATGTGTTTTACTGTGAGCCACCAGGAATTGCTACAGTCATGCTGGGTAATTTCATAGGCAATTTAAAAGCATTTGTACATGGTACCTTTCAGTCTTATCTACTTTAGGATGATCTGCATTTTACCGTGTCAAAATGTGGTTTAATTTGTTTCCCTAATTTTGGGTGATTTTCATAGAATGGTTTGGGTTGGAAGGGATCTTAAAGATCATCTAGTTCCAACCCCACTGCTATGGGCAGGGTCACCTCCCACTAGATTTTCTGGTATTAGCATCAGCAAGGTCAAACTTTGGCATAAGGGGTGAAAACACTGAATTTACATGGTAAAGGTTGGTGTTGCTCATCCTAGCTTGTTGCCCTACTGATGCAACATTAGATAGCTGAGAGTTTAAGAAGTTCATCTTGTAAGTCTTGAGCTTTTCACAAAAAATGGTTGGAAAACAAGCTGTGAATACAACATCTGTGAGAGGTAATCCAAAAGTCTAAAATGTTCAGTAGTTCCTTTCTTTAACACTGCCCTTTTACTTCACAAAAAGATTCTCAAGATGGAGCAAAATGACTCAGAGGACCAGTGCAAGAGCAAGGCTCAGCTTTCAGCATCTCAGGAGGAGAGCAGCATCACTCCCTCTATGCCTTGCTGCAGGTTCTCCTTTGGCTCTAAATCCCAGCCATCCACTACATTCCAAATACTTCCTTTGTAATTCTTTTCCATTCTGTGCTCAAAGAATGCCTAGCTGTCTGCCCCAGCAGTTCTGTTAGCGCAGTTAAGTTGTCAGAGTTGCTTATGATTTTGCAAGTGGGAGAGAGGATAATACCCTTCATTTGTTGTATTGATACGTCACTTTTCATGTGAACAGTATTATTATGTGCAGATATATTTAATCACACATAAACATAACACTAGCTAAGCACATTAAATTGCTTTGTGGGGAGATACCTCACATACACGTATGCATAATTATGAATGTGGCTGCTTTTGTCAAAGTCTGGCTGTAGTCCTGTGTGGCTTTACATATGGACATCTTTCAAAATCAAAAGCATGCTTAAACTGGAAAGCACTGGAATGTATGTGTCTACATACCTGAAGGGGGCCTACTGAAAGGCTGGGTAGAACTTTTCAATAGGGTCTGGATGGCAGGACTAGGAGTCATGGATGCAAATGGGAATAGGGGAGATTCAGGCTGGAGAGAAGAAAATTCTTTCCTGCAAGGTGCTGAGACACTAAAACAGGTTGCCCAGAGAGGTTGTGGATGTCCCGTCTCTGGAGGTGTTTAAGGCCAGGCTGGATGAGGCATTGAGCAACCTGGTCTGGTACGAGGTGTTGCTGCTGGTGGCAGAGGGTTTGGAACTACATTATCTTTAAGGTCCCTTCCAACCCCCAAACCATTTTGTGATTCTGTGTACATTTTCTTTCTATAGATGTAATACAGAGCTGTCCTTATGCACTTAAACATATCATTCCTTTACATATGCATTCATGGGCACGTGCATATACAAATTAGCCACAGCTGAAGTTCTGTGTAGATGTAACCAGAACAGATAAGCAGGAGCAACCATGACCTTAATATTGGATTCCTAGTGTGCCTTCTCACAGGCCAGCTTAGTGCAACACAGGCAATGGTTATTATGCAGGCAGCTGGCCATATGTTAGGCTGGGTGGCCAAGTCCATCTTCTGGAAAAGATGGAGTTTCAGGGCTTGGAGCACTTCCTTCTTACTTTATTCCTCATCTCATGCTCAAGTTCAGGTATTCTACTCCATCTTGAATTTCACCTTGCAGCATCTTGCAGTCTTTGCTGTTCTGTTCCTTGGTACCACCTCATGCCATTCCTGCACAGTTTGTCTCCTGCTCTCTTGGTTACATAGGAGCTGAAGTGCAGGAGATTTTGCATTATGGCGCTCTTCATCCAGCAACACCTCTGAGCTTGTCCTTGCTGTTCTCTGCATAGCCCTGTGATGCAGAGGTACTGCTCAGCCACCCCACTTCTGCTACATCTCACCTGCTGGCTGCAGGCAGCTGAGTATGTTACTTCATTTTAAATGTCAGACACCTTCGCTTAACAGCCTTCTAGAAGCTTGAAATTTCTGCCACCAGAATGGCACATGTGCCCTTTAGCATCAGTTTCCTGAGCAGAGAGAGAAATCCTTCTTTTCTCTCCACAGTAGGACCAGATTATGGCTCCTCTTTGTTCAACAAAATTTGCCTTATAGCTCTCTTTGGATCCTTAGCAGATAGATAGAACTGACCATGTTGTCCACCTTGCTACACCTATTCCAGTTAAAAGACTGGGTTTTGCTGCTTTCTGCAGGAAATAGTTGATTTGGCCTTTTTTTTATGTGAGTATGCAACTGGGAACAACATTCATTGGTTTGAAGCACTTGAGTTGGCATTCATAGCTCAGAAAACTCTGCTCTTCTAGACTGTATGAAAAGTGAAAGAAACTGAAGAAAGGTTTGTGGAAAAACTCTCTTGAAGTCACACTTGCTTTGCTTTTGGGAAGTAAGAGAGCTCATAGAGTCCTTTCTTGTTCACTGTACCACACTTTGCAGAGAGACTATGTTCTTTGTAGATGGAAAAGCATAATAAGGTTCCCTTCCTTATCTGCTTTCATCAGCTGGCAAGAGAAGAACCATGTTTCTAAAACTGCTCTCCCTGTCCTTGATATTTCCCACATTAATAGGTAGTTGTAGGAGTGTCTACTTCTCTCACTTGGCTTTCTCCAAAGCTTTAGCTAATGTATCATGCCACTCTGAATCCCATTTTCTGCCTACACAAAGCATAAAAATACACCTTTAAGTAATCCTTTCTTCTCCACTGAAGCTGGATGTTTTGTGTCTGGCAGAGTAAGCTTTGATGTTATAGTCATCTCACTCTCCAAGAAGGCTGTGCCTGGCACCTCTTCCCTGTGTTGTCTGTCAAGAGACTCCTGCTGCTTGTCCATTGTCCACCATGAGTTCCTGATTTGTCTCACAGAGTCATAGAATGGTTTGGTTGGAAGGGACCTTAAAGATCATCCAGTTCCAACCCACTGCCATGGGCAGAGACATCTCCCACTAGGCCAGATTGCTTAATGCTTCATCCAGCCTGGCCTTAAACACTTCCAGAGAGGGGACATTCACAACTTCTCTGGACATCATTGCTGTGCTTTTCTTGTTAATTGAGTCCCTATTGCTCCCCTGGAGCTGGTCACTGCCCCAGGTTAGCCAAGACCTGGAGCAGGAATGGGGGTGGTCCCACACCTCCCCATTTCCCCTACAGTCTGCCTGCCAGCACTCTAGGGCACAGACTGCTGTTGTGATGCAGTGGACATTCCCCTGGGACTTCCTGACTCAGCACAAGGAATTCCACACACAGGGAAAACACAGTATTGCTGCATCTGTGGCTCTTCTGAGGGATAACCATCACTTGTCACATTTGAAATATGACTTAGTTGCCTTTTTATATCTGATACATACAGGAAAAGCACTCATATTTCTGCTGTGTTATGTTTTGTGAGTTGTGTCTGATCTTAAATGGGAACAGGGGTTTTTTTGGGTGTGTTAAGTACAGATTTCTCAAAATAAAGCTGTCTAGACTGTGTTTCATGGTGGATTTTGTTTTCCTTAAGCAGTATCTATGTAGATTTTTTTTCTTAGGTTTCTATAGTAGTTAAAAGAATGTAGACTCCCTGAAAATTGATGCATCCTCAAGGACTAGTAGGTTTGCATTTCTGGCATGTGCATCAAGATGAATAGCTCTTCTCTAGCTGTTTGTATGGACTCAGGCTAAGTAGACCTCAACCTTTATCCCAACAGGAATTCCCAGACAAGAAAATTCTGACTTCATTTATGGTTTAAAGGAAGTAACCTAAAACATGACAAAAGAAAGCATTTGGTTTTCTTCCCAAGCAGCCACATGGGATCTGAATGCTGCTTGAATTTGCTTTTGAGTCAATAGGTCAAATATTAAAAAGCATTATACTGTCCCAAGAAGTCCCCTTAAAGCTTTTAATGCTTTCCCAGTGCTGATAATTTACTACTGTTAACAGCTACAGTCTTTTTCCAGAGCAAGTGTAGACAGTTAAATGCTAAGGCTTTCCACTTCATGTGAAAGAATCTGAGTTTCCTGACTTAATCCCAGCCTAGAGAAGCTTCTGAGGAGAAACATGTGAAGTTGCATTACAGATAGATGCACTATCAATGATGATAATTTAACCCCTTGAGCATATGTAGTATTTCAAATCTGTAAACTTCATTTTAATGTCAGTTTTGAAAGGAAGTATTAAAAGCATACAAACACATGACAGTTATCAGAAGAGATGAATGCAATGGACACCAATGGAAAGTTTGCTGTGGAATTCAATTAGAAAAGGATAAGGCCATGACAGAGCAAACACTGCCCTTGTGGGCAGCAGCTGCTAGGAACAGGGGACAGAAAGTTCTAAAGCCACTTTGGCCAAGATGCATGTGAAAATACCTGTATCTTGTTCCCCTGCTGCTCTGTTGTAACATCCTATAGCTACTGTAAGGAAGGTCAGACAACAGTGCCCTTCACTTTGCCACACTCCTGTCATTTGGAAAGTCTGATCTCTTCCTTTGCTGAGATTGAGGAGCAGCACACATCTCTTCTAAAATCTGGCGTATTCTCCCAGGTCTCCACAAATTACAAGAGGGGCTTTATACACAGACTGATCTGACTGCTTGCTGTCCGAGGAACCTAAGTTTGTCCTCTGCTGTGCCAGATTCTGTTAACATTGAGTTAGATTATTGCATCCTGAGATAGATTAGGGGAAAAAAGTCGATTTATTAGCAGTACTGTCTGTAATCCTTTTGATGTGGTGCTGCTATTGTGGAAACAGAAAATAGCACAGCTCAGTCAGTTCCAGGTGTCACCAAATTAGGGCTTGAGAGTTGCTGCCTTAAAAAATGTAGCCTAAAATATGACCTATTCTGGAATGTTCGTAATATTGTTAATCTTTGAATCATAGGATAAAAAATTGTAAGGGAACTCAAGGATCATCTGTTCCAACCTTTCATGGACAAAATGGCTTTGCACCTTCTCCATCTGAATCTTGAAAATGTTCAGTGATGTGAAATCCGGCACTTATCTAGGGATAGTTTTCTACTGACTGATTGTTTTCATTGTGAAAAATATTCCACTTGTGTCCAACTGGAACCTGTATCCAGTACTCCTCATCTTTTCCATGTGACTCCATGTAATAATCTCCTTCAGAATCTCAAATTGTTTTTTGCACAAATCCTACTTTTCAGGATTTGTTATAATAGTTTTCCAGATTCCAGCTTAAGCAAAGGAAAACTGTAGAATTGAAGTAAAAGTTTTATATTATTTGTGTTCCATAGTATAACTCTTTGTGTTCATTTCAGGTGTTTGAGAGTACTATGATTTTAAATAGAGAGAAAATCACTGTAATTTTCTTTATAGATATTATTACAGTTTAACTTCTTGGTACTCAACATTTGACTGAAGAAAAAAAAATCTTTTCAAATACTTTGCATCACTGGCACTGCAGAGCTTTTTCAAGAGCTGAAATAAGTTCTGCTACTAAACACTATTCGTGTGTAACAGGTTCTTCAAAATGCCTAATTATCACAAGAATCCGTGTTAGTGGCTTGTCTTCTGTGGGTATTTCTGAGAGCATTAAGAGCATTTTAAGTTAAGCTGTTAATTTAGTTGTATTGATTTACTGCACATAGCATTTTAGTTCTAATTAGTTTTCTTTCCTCCATTATTGATAATGGAAGGTTTATACTGCAGCCTGATTTCATGCTATGTCCTCTGTAAAGCAAATAATCTCTTGTGACCTCTCCTTCCTCTCTGCAAGTATGCGCACGCACGCTTCAAAATGCACCCTTGCTGGGGTACAGTGTAGTGGAAAACACAATTCAGTGAGAATGCAAATAGCAGGAGTTAAATTGCAAGATTTGTTGACCCTATGAAGGGGCAAAGGGCTTGACTCCTATCTAAATACCAGTGAGCAAATTGCATTCATCAGCATGTCATTAACCCAATATAGAATAAAGCAAAGAAGTATTCTATGCAGTATTGTCTAACCTGGAATGGCACACTGCCTCTTAACCTCACTAAGACATAGGCAGTGGCAAATCAAAATAAATAGATAAGGTGTTGAGCTTGGATTGCAAACCATCTGGCAAACTAGCCTTTTTGCTTCCAGAGGTCATCAGTGATTTTCTAATTAAGGGCTAATGGTGGGGAGGTTGCGTCACATTTTCAGAATTTGGTACTGAGCGGCTTCTGGTAGTCTGAGATGACTGATTGTTACTTAGCAGCAGTATAAATAACTAACTAACTGGTTATGAAAAATGTGTAAAAGTGAGTATGGAGGTGGCTGAACACCTTCCAAGACTGCATAGATTTCATAGAATGCATTGAGTTGGAAGGAACCTTAGGAGGTCATCTAGTCCAACTGCCTTCCAGTAATTTCAGCATTAGATCAGGTTGCTCAAAGCATAGAATAATAGAAGGGTTTGGGTTGGAAGGGACCTTAAAGATGATCCCATCTAGTCCTGCCATGGGCAGGGACACCTCCCACTAGACCAGGCTGTTCAGTGCCTCATCCAGCCTGGCCTTAAACACCTCCAGGGAGGGGACATCCACAGTTTCTCTGGGCAGCCTGTTCCAGTGTGTCACCACCCTCACAGTAAAGAACTTGTTTCTTATTTGCACCCTAAGTGCCCTCTCTTCCACTTTGCATCCATTACTCCTAGTCCTGCCACCCTGGATCCTATTAAAAAGTCCTACCCCAGCCTTTCTGGTGCTCCCTTCAGGTATTGAGAAGCTACTCTGAGGGTCCCCCCTGAGCCTTCTCTTTTCCAGGCTGAACAACCCCAATTTCTTCAGCCTGTCCTCATAAGAGAGGTGCTTCAGCCCTTTCATCATCTTCATGGCCTCCCCTGTACCTGCTCCAACAGCTCAATCTGCTTATGTTGAGGGGTCCAGAACTGAACACATTTACTCCAGTTGGGGATCTCACCAAAGCTGAGTAGACAGAATGATTTTTTCAAAGATTGAGCTGCTTTTTTGACTGTTGAAGTTGCAAGCTGTGGAAATTTGTTTCTAGGAAGACTAAGAAGGAAGTGGTTCTAAAAATCTCATAATGGTAGATATATAGAAAAAATAGGTTTTTATAGAAGTCTTTGAGATCCCCAATTATGATCATGCTTTGTGTATCTTACACCATGCTCTAAAGGCAGCGACCATAGCAACTCAAGTCCATATTTGCCACACAAGATGAAGGACAAATCAAATCACCATTGGCAGATGAAAGCCATGCTGGAAGGTTCTGTAACAGCTCTGTGCTGGACAGACCAATAACAATTCAGTTCCAGCAATATTTATCTTTAGCAAATGCTCTGCTGTCCATGAACAAACTTAATTAAAAGGAAGCTGAGTCCAGCTTACACAGCACAGTACTCTGATAGTTTGCACAGTGAGAAGAAATCCTGAGCATATATAAACTGTGAACTCTTTTTAAAGTTCATGGTTTTAATTAAAACAGTACCTATAAATAATACTTCACTATGGAGTTGATACAAGTATTTGTGACAAATAATTTCCGGCAGTACTCTGGTTCTTTTCTTCTACATAGGTCACCATGATTAGATATTTGCTTTTTTGCCTTTTTTTTTTTTTGAGGCAGAATTTTGTAGAGCAAATTTTAACTTCTGTTAAGCTTTTTCTAGGAAGTGACTGCAAAGAGGGTTTCGGTGATGGCACTGTGGGGCTGGTTGCCCAAGTTGCATCTCTCTTTTTCTGGTCAGATGATCCAAGAGAAAGGGTTCCTAATGGCAAGAGCTTCTTTTGTTGAAGCTCAGAGGTGCCTGAAATTACTTATGCAAATCACAATGAAATGGTATATATAAGTAAATAAGGAAAAAGGACTTCTTTTTGAAATAGTACTTGTGTTTTCAGTGTTCTGGTGCAGAAGTGTTGTGTCTTTGGGGAGGACTTTTTAGTAGTATGGCAGGACTGGGAGTAATGGATGCAGATTGGATAAGGGGAGATTTAAGCTGGATAAAAGAAAGTTCTTTACTATGAGGGTGGTGCGACATTGGAACAGGTTGCCCAGAGAGACTGTGGATGCCCCCTTCCTGGACTTCTTTAAGACCAGGCTGGATGAGGCATTGAGCAACCTGATCTAGTGGGAGTTGTCCCTGTGCATGCCAAGAAGGATGGAACTAGATGATCTTTAAGGTTCCTTTCAACCCAAACCGTTCTATGATTCTGTGACTGTCCTTGTCATTTTTAACAGGCTTTTGATGTGTCTTGTTGACAGTGAAACTGATACAGAGAAAACATGCTGCAGTGGAGTTTTAGATATATTTATATGATGTTTGATGAATTTGGCTTAATTGTTGCTGTGCAGTAGTTGCATTGTTATGCAGAGGCTGAATGTCCTGCAGTGTTTTGGGAAACCCATGTTGCTAATAAATTTCATGGGAAAAGTCTTGTATGGTTGAGTAAGGAAGAAAGATAATTTATGAAACATAGCGCTCAGTCTAGAATGGCATAGTGACTACCACGAAGTAGATGTATGGGGATGGAAGAGAGATTTAGCATTACAGGATGTTAAATCCTGACCTATCGGAGCCTTTGGAAGCCCATCAAAGAAGACATAGATTATTTTGAGCCTATCTAGACAAAATAAGTTACTTTGAATGCTCCAGTGTCAGTGTCTCTGCAGTTCTTTCCCTGCAAAACCTTCAGTGTCTAGACAAAGTCTTGATTGACGAGATAGTGTTTCTGGCAGTGTCTCCTGCAAAGATCTTTGGAAGGATTCTTGATGAGCAAGCCAGCATTGCCTTTATCAGTTTCCTTCCACAGTATCTGGTGGATTACTGGTACTTAATGCAGTAATAAAATCCACGTAAATTTAGGGGGTTTATACAGTCTTGTATACAGTTTATACACCTCTTGGTGTGCTGCTCAAAGGAAGAGTACAACCAGCAAGAGATCAATAGTTAACTGGCCATTGATTTGGTTGTCTACACTGTTAATAATGTACCCACACAAAGGGAAACAAATAAGCCTATAAAAAGTCAAAGGGAACTCTGGCAGCCACCCTTGATTCATTCTGTTCACTTCGTGTTACTGCAGTGATAGCTCAAAATACGTTGTTAGCTATTTGAAAGCCTGTATGATCCAGACCATTGCTATGGAAGTGTTTGGTGTGGTTTTGTTACATTTCTTCCTTCTGTTTACCAAAGAAACCATAATGTGGAAAATCTTTGAAAATGGGGCTTCTGTCACTAACTTCAAATGAGTGAATCTTCATTGATTTGCAGGCACCATGTGGATGTTTGTGGGCAAGATACCAGTCCCCAACTACTACACAAAACCCTTCCCTCCCACCACTGCTGAGAAGGAGCAAAAGGGTTTCCTGCCATCACTTCTTTGATGCCAGGAGGTGGTGGAGTTGGGAGTGATTTACTTTTGACTTTCCCACCATCAGCCCATTTTCATCCTATCCATCTGTGCTAAGTTAGGAGCATCCTGCCATACTTGGATAGGTCAGTGGAGAGAGAACCCCTCCAAATGGTGCTTGCAGACTTTAGGTATGTGATGTTAAACACATGAACTAGAAATTGAATATCTTCCTCAGTCTTAAAAGCAGGCATCTTTTACTTATGTGGAAAAATATGCCACCTTGAAGTGAAAAAGCAATGGAAATAAGTCGAGAAAAAAAATAGAAAGCTGAGAAAAAAAAAAAGTCTTTGAATTTGGATTTTTAGTCTGCAAATAAGTTAAATGCTTATCAAATCAACTTTCAGATGAATGTCTTTTTTTCAGGTGTTCTGGAAAAGTTGTCATGATCTGCTGTGCTAATGAAGTAAATATTAAATAATGAAACAACAGGAGTTATTGAATGTGAACCTACTGAGAGAAAGTATTACATGCTTCCTCTAAATTTCATTGAAGCTCAGTGGCTTGTTATAGAATCCAGTTTAGAAATAATCTAATATACTGAAGATGAGACTAATGGTGCTATAGAGCTGGTGTTTTCAAAATACTGAGCAGGCACTGGAAAATTTATGATACAATGAAATGGTGTATAAGTGTTTACATGTAAATGATCTGGGTTAGTACAAATGATTCAACATAAATGGCTTTTTCCATAAAAAGCACAACTCTCTGTTGAGGGGAAATGTAAGTTCAATCTAGACCTTTAAAGGATAGAAGAAGTCAGATATAGAGCCTGAAGATATAGGCAGTGTCCATTAGGCAGAGGTGAACTAAATTGGGTAAAATAGGAATTCAGGGCTGAATTTAGCCTGTGTTTAACATTTTCGGAAAGACAGGAGGACCATACCTCTAGAAGTGAGCCCTGAGACTGACAATGTTAATAGGGTGAAGTCTCAGTTTATTATGGGCAAGAAAAGAATGCAATATATTAATATAAATATTGACTATTTATTTTAAAAAAGGAGTTCAGAATCTTGTATTGATCCACGTACAAAGTTTTATTTGCAGGATTAGGTTGGAAGATGGAAAAATGAATCGCTTGAGCTAATAATCATAGAATGGTTTGGGTTGGAAGGAACCTTAAAGATCATCTGTTTCCCATCTCCCTGCCGTGGGCAGGGACATCTCCCACTAGACCAGGTTGCTCAATGCCTCATCCAACCTGGTCTTAAACACTTCCTGGGAGCTGAGCTCCTCAGAGCAAACTGCTTCAAGGAGGAATTATTTAAGTTGAATGAAAAGAATGGGTGCACAAGGTTCCCTGATAAGGCAACTTAGGCACTTAGATTGCAGTCCTGAAATTACAGGAGGTTTGAGTTCCCTTTTGGGAAAAAATCATGTAGCCAAAAACTGCCCACCCCTCCCTGCACGTGTGTCTTTTAAGAATGCATTACCGAATGTGCTGCCTAGAGGCTCAGCCCCATCCCAAACCAGCATGTTTTTTTTTTTCCTTTGCTTCCAAAGATTATCTCAAGATGGGAGGGGAAATCCCATCTGAGCCTTGTCTTTTCTTTCAGGAGCAGTGGCTGGGACGGTCCAGCCCAGCAAACAGCACACAGGGTTTTGTATCTTTTTCACATGCTGTTGGTGTGGTGTGTTTGTCCTGGATTAGACCCAAAAGGCCCATCCAAATGACAGATGGCCCCTCCTCCTCTCTCAAAGAAGCGGAGAGGAAGGCATGAAGACATGAATTCAGAAAAATTCTGAATTACTTCAATGAATAATAAACAACCAGTAAAATTAAAAGGGAAAGGACAGAAAGGTATACAATGTGTGTAAAACCATATTAAGCTCAAGGATGGGGATCATGTCCCCAGCAGACACAGGTAAGGTCCCACATTGGGGTCAGTGATGGTCAGGAGCTGGATGCTGGATCTAGAGTCAGGAGAGCTGGGATGGGGACCAAAGGCAGATGGACAGACAGGGTCTTTCCTGAACATCAGCCATCAAAGAGCGAGCTGACCCTTTGATCCCTCAGCTTTTATACTGAGCATGTGGCAGATGGGATGGAACACTCATACTATCAATTTTGGGTCACCTTCCCAGTCTGCTCCTCCCTGCAGGTGGGACCCCTCTATGTCTTTCTGCTTCCAGTCCCTTGGGGGGGATTTCTGGCTGTTGCCTCAGTAAGGCTGCTTCTGACAGCTCAATTCCAGAGCCTTGCAGCAGGATCCCTGTTGCTGAATCATAGCTTTGGGTTGGAGAGGACCTTAAAAGGTGGTTTCGAACAGTAAGATGCCTGCTTTTTATGCTGGGCTGGGTGTGTCATGCAGGAACTTGATGAATTGGGATGGAACGGCTCAGGCAAAACCAGGAGCCCATGTCAGCACCTCCATTTGGCTGCAGAGGTTCACAAGGAGCCCCAGTGCCCGAGAGGGCTGGGAGGATGAAGTGAACCTGAGAAATGGGGTCTTGTGAGGGTGGGTGGCTGTGGGGTCGGGCTGTGTGGTGGCCGGGCAGACAGGCTCCCTCTGCTCCTGTAAAGCCTGCTCAGCTCCAGGCTTTGTCACTGGAAAGGCATTTCATCTTGTTTCAGTTTGTGCTGTGAGCTATGGCTTCTTAGGGTGATATTTCTCCACAAAGGAAAGGAATGTTTCTCTGAATGTTATATCGTAAGGAAAAATAGCATGGAGATTTTTTTTTTTTCTCGTCCTTTCTTAGAAAACACTATTGCGTAGTCAACAGTCTCATCTGTCTCTCTCTGCTTGCAGCTCTTGTTTATCATGTTGATAAAAGATAGGCTCGGTAAATCCTTGTGAGAGAGTGACTGTGGCCCTGCTACTCTTTCATTCATCCTCAGAGTGTAACTAAACTTTGCACAGATATTTGAAACAACAGCATTTAATCTCTAACACAGTTAAAAGGCTTATGTCTTCGTACTCCACGAGTGAGACGTGTTGGCGGCGGTTCTTATTTATTTTGTTTGCCTCAGCTTGAAAGCTGAGTATTCAAAAGAAAAGTTCTTATTTTAATATTCTGTAGAACTCAATTGCTTCAGTGAAAGGAAAGGCTGCTGTGCACTTACTGATGCATAGCCCTGCAGCCCTGCTTTTTTAACATTAGTCTGTCCTTTGGCTGTGGGAATCTCATCTGCATAACACTGTTAGGTTTTTGTTTTTTTTTTCAAAACATTGACAAGGGATGTTAGTCCCTGAGCACCCATTGGTTGATTAATTGATTGGTCCTTAACCAATCAGTGGGTAGAGGTTTGCATAGTGAGGTGGTTATTTCTGAAAAAAAAACACTGCCTATTGGAATTGCAAACTTACCTGCTTTGATTTGCTTATATAATGCCTCTACTTCAACAGTTTCCATTGCATACATCTCCGTAGTACTTTGTGGCAGTGAAGATGCTTCCTCCTCCCTGGAAGTGTTCAAGGCCTGGCTGAATGAGGCACTGAGCAACCTGGTCTAGTGGGAGGTGTCCCTGCCCATAGCAGGAGGGGTCCCTTCCAAATTAAACCATTCTATGATTATATGTACAGGTGTTCAGGTATTATTTAAAGCTCATATCAAGGAAGATGGAATCAGTACAAAATCTGCAAGGGCTTAAGTACATTGATTTAATGTAATAAAAATCTGGTTGTTTATAGACAGGATTTTATTTACTGCTTTAGTACCCTTATTTTACATACAGCATCTGCAGAATCATAAAATGATTTGGATTGGAAGGGATCTTAAAGATCACCTAGTTCCAACCTCCTGCCAAGGGGAGGCACACCTCCCACTACACCAATGCCTCATCCAGCCTAGTCTTAAACACCTCCAGGGATTGAGGGGACATCCACAACCTCTGTGGGCAACCTGTTCTAGTGTCTTACTGTCCTCATAGTAAAGAACTTCTTCTGTCCAGCCTGAATCTCCCCTCTTCCAGTTTGCATCCATTATTCCTAGTCCTGCAATCCTGGACCCTATTAAAAAGTCCTACCCAGCCTTTCAGAGAAGCTACTCTGAGGTCCCCCCAAGCCTTTTCTCCTCCAAGCTGAACAACCCCAATTCCTTCAGCCTGTCCTCATAGGGCAGGTGCTATGTGTCTTTAAATGTTTCTTTGCATTAGTCCCATAAGGAAGAATAGAAGTTGGTCTTGTTGCCAAAACTGAAAGGTTAGGTCTTCAAAGCCCCAACAGAAAAAGAAAGCTGTCTTCAAATTTGTCTTCTCAATTGTTCATAAAAAAGACTTCAAATGTGATCTAGCTCACTGGGACCTTAGACTGAACTGCGTAATTCCCTCTCACCCACGCAGCTCTTGTTCATGTTATCAACCAAGACATTTCTGGGTGGGTGGGGAGGAAAAGATACCTTGGAAAATGTATTTTAAACCTATCTTGCTCATGATTGAATGACTTGAATGGGATTTAATAAGTTGAATGGGAAATCTGCATTCGGGAAAGCACATCTGCTTAAAACATGTGTTGAATTTTCTTTATTTACAGTAACAGTGAGCCCATTGATGGAAATCATATTTTTTTCACAATCGGTTTGCTGGATTGGGACACAAACCTGGGAAGGTTTGTGCGTGAGAGTCATTTTCTAGGAACAAGTGGTGTCACTGGGCTCAGTGAGGGTAGTCACGTGCAGAACAGAGCACATTCAGGAGAGTCTGCAGAAATCTGGCAACTGTTGTCATCATGAACAGATTTTCCAGCTTTGCTTGTAACACAGCTGTAAATTCTTGGCCTGGTCCTGTTTTAAGTAGCCCTCATTGTGTGAGCCATGAGCTAGTCTATTGTGCTGAGCCTTACTGAGGATGTTTCTCTTATTTTGTCATAGCAACAAGAGCAAGATCCCACAAATCTCTACATCTCAAATTTACCCGTTTCCATGGATGAGCAGGAACTGGAGAATATGCTGAAACCTTTTGGACATGTCATTTCCACCAGGATATTAAGAGATGCTAATGGAGTCAGCAGAGGAGTCGGCTTTGCCAGGTGAAACCTTTACTCTTTTTTTTTATTTGGTCAATGTGCATTTTTTCAGTTTTGCTCCTTTGCAAATTCTGTCTGTTCCACAACTCTGAAGTCTCAAACTATGGAAAAAACAGAACTACACCTTCACCACATCATGTGTCTGTTTTTTCCAGCAAACTGAAGAATTACAATATAGAAGGATGTTCATTTCATTGCTCTTAAAAATAGTTTATTGTATGTATGCATCTGCAAACAAAAATTAGCTAGAAACAGTGCACTATCCATGTAGCTTTGATCATAATCAATGTCCTGCATCCTGGGCACAAACCTAGTGAAAGAAGCTGTTTAAATTTTTAGCAAGGATTTTACAAGTGAATTTAGTTGTAAGAGCAAAGGGGAGGAGCTCTAACTGAAGAAATCTAGGCTTCCTTGAAAGCTGCAGTTGACTCAGGCTTGTGAGAAAGGCTTAAGAAGAAAGATTAGCATATAACACGCCCTATTGGAATAGTCAGATATTTTAGGCAGAATTGGCAACATATTATTATTATGTAGTTTGTTGTCAGTACAGAAAGACACGTTTCCCTCTTTACTCTCAGGGAATATTTATAGAGATTCTCTTCAGCTGGAAACCATTCATAAATCAAGTAATTTTCTTTTGAAAAGCTAAGCAATAGAGTGCTATATGTAGATAGGTATTGAAAAAGCAAGTAAGCAGGGACGTGGTTCAACTGTAAATTTATCAGCCTTCTGCTTTGAAAGAAAGGGAAAGAAAACCTTCAAATTATTGTTGCTAGAGAACATTCATAACCTTGTGCTTTGCAGAGGAGGTAAAATTGTAGAGTCACAGAATTGCAGAATCATGGAATGGTTTGGGTTGGAAGGGACCTTAAAGATCATCTGGTTCCAACCCCTCTGCCATGGGCAGGGACAACTCCTACTAGACCAGATCGCTCAATGCCTCATCCTCCCTAGCATTAAACACCTCCAGGGAGGGGGCATCCTCTGTCTCACCATCCTCAATGTAACCAGCTTCTTTCTTATCTCCAGCCTAAATGTCCCCTGTTTACCTTGGCATCCATAGTCCTAGTCCTGCCACCCTGGGCCCTATTAAAAAGTCCTAACCCACTCTTTCTGGAAGCCCCCTTCAAGTAATGTAATGAGAAGCTACTATGTGGTGTCCCCTGGGTCTGGTCTTCTCCAGGCTGAACGACCCAAACTCCTTCAGCCTATCCTCATAAGGCCGGTGCTCCGGCCCTCTCATCATCTTTGTGGTCCTTCTCTCAACCCAATCCAGCAGCTCAATGTTGAGGGTTCCATAACTGGACACATTAACTCCAGTTGGGGTCTCACCAGAGCCGAGCAGAGGGGCAAAATGGCCTCCCTTGACCTGGTAGCCACACTTCTCTTGGCGCAGTCCCAGATTGGGTTCTCCTTGTGGGCTGCAAGCACTCACTGCCTTCTCAAGTTGATTTTCTCATCCACTGACACCCCTAAATCCTCTTCAGGGCTACATTCAAGCCACTCTCCTCCCATCCTGTATCTGTGCTGACTTAATCGTCTTCCAAATTTCTTTGAAACATACAATATCTTGGTGCTTTGTGGCATTTCTGTTGGCCTCACTGAGCAGAAGGGGACACTGTATGATAAAATGCCAGTTAAGTGTCATTGTAGTATTACCTTTGTCCTTGATACTAAAGATCATCACGCATGGAGAATGTTGAGATAGTATGTTCTGAATTCAAAGAGAAAAGGCAAAATGTTTATGCTGAAAAATGACACACTTCCTTATGCATCCTTGCAGATAATAATGTGAATTTTTCTAGCTCACTAAATATAGATCAGTGTAACTCAGGGATAAATGTGCATTTAAAAAAAGAAATGCTTTGTTTATGGAAATGTATTTAGTTATGTAACAGATTTCAAGAAACCTTTAGTGATCTAACATGAAGGTTGTGTAATTTCACCATGCAAATAACAGGGGGTGAAAGCCATGCTCCATCAAAGTGGAGGACAGCTCCCTATTATTTGAATGAGGCCAGGGCTGCTCCAGAGGTTTAAAACCATAGTTGAATATCACCTTGTCTTTGTGGAATTATCAGCATGTGCTTTAATTCCATGTCCACTTAAGATTTTGTAATGCAGTGCTATTTTGTGTCTTTTTCCACCATGTCAGTCTAAATAGATGAATTTATTTAGCTTTGCTAGAAGTCGTGAAGGCTTTGTTCCAGAGTGGCTGCATTGTGAGGATGCTCTGAGAGGGTATAATATGGTACAGCATCTGTATTTCAGTCTGGATGTCAGAAGTTGACATCAGAAACCTGTGTGGTGACCCTGGCTTCTATCTTCTGGTCTGGGATCTGTTACAATGATATATTTTTTTGCCTGCTGGTGGAAATGCCTCATGCTGTTTAGCTTAGTTCTTACAAAAGTTAACATTGCATACTTTAAAATTATGTAGCATCTAGCAATTTTGAAGTTTGGTGTTTTAAAGTTAGGAGTTAAATACTATGATAACGAAAACCCATTTTTTAGTTTTGCCCAATTTTGTGAATGGTCAATCTCAATATAAGTATATTCCAGAAGCCATCATAAATAAAGTCTTGATCTGAGTGTGTAGCTCAATTGTGAGAGCATCAGACTCCTCATCTGTGGGTCAAGGGTTCAAGTCCCTGTCCAGGTATGAGGTTTGCCGAAGTTGGGCTTATTGTTGGACTCAATGATCTGAAAGATCCCTTCCAATCTAGATGATTATGAAATTATGTTAGACAGCTATTGTCAGAGTTTTCTCTGAAATAGGAATGATTGGCAGTTTCATAGCATTGCAGATGGCTTCTTAATTTATAACCCGTATAATTTTAATACACAAACATTTGAGTAATGTTTGCTGACATCAGAGTTCAACCTGTCTTAAGGCATGAAGATACAAAGCTAGGTCTCTTCTTACACTGTTGAAAGAATTTGCTCTCTTTTGCATCCCTCCAAAGCAACAGAGCAGATTTCCCAAAATTTTGCTTGAAACACAATGGCTCAACCCCAGCTGTGCCTGAGTACGCCCAGGGAGGAATTTGCAGAGGAAAGGTGGGAGCACTGGGCCAGAAAAGGGAAGCTTTAGATTCTGGATGTGGCTCCGCAGAAATCCTCCTCAGCTTAGAGGGAATTGTCATAACCTCCAGGACATCTACCTCTGCCTCACACCTTGCCCATGTTTTATAGGTCAAAGCCGTTCTACCTGGCTCTCCAGGCTCTCTGTGGTAGCTGGCATTCCTTGGGGCTCACATTGCTCTTGTCATTTGGCCGTGTGGATTTGCTGCTGTCTCCAGAAAGCAGAAACTCAAACTAAACATAACCTCTTTTACAGCAGAGAGAGAAATTAGGAGTGTTACTAGTTGGAAGAAATACTTCCTGGTAAGTAGGGAATAGGATGCAGATGAGAGGCTGTGAGTTCAGTCTGTTGAAAGAAAGGATGATGCAGTATTGACCTCACATAGGATTTCATCACCACACTTAAACTTGTAGGCGTTTCTCTTAAATCCCTGTTGCTGGAAGTGATATATCATGACTTCAGCACCTGATCTTTCATTTAAAAAGTGTAAGCAGATTCTTCAGAGCTTAGTACCAAAGGCATAGTCCTTCATCCATCCTCCCCCCTAAAAAAGTTAGTCAAAGGAAGAAAAGCCACAGAAACTGGATTTGAAGGCTTTTTCCAAGAGCTTTAAAGTTGATCTCTTATGATTTAAGTTTTGCAAGCTGAACCTTAGTGATGTTGGTGTGAATAAAATGCAGATCAGAGGTAGTGAGTAAGTGAGAAGCTCTTTGAGGTAGGCTGGAATTACTGGATAGCAGAAAATACTGAGAGCATGGGGGGAATTATTTAACTTCATTCTGAAGATGTGTTAGTTTTCACTTCCCAGCACTGTATGTACTTTAAGACCTGGCTTTTCACAGGCCCATAAAGAGTGAGTTCCAGATGTTAAGATGTAAGAAGATGAAGTAGTAACACAATCTAAGTGTTAACTACTGTTTTGCTAAATGAAAGAGGGAGTATTTAGAGGGATGTTTTTGAGGCAGGGAAGTGTCAGCAGCACTAGAGAGTAGAGAATGTCCTGGCAATGCAAAGTTGCAGTTGTGAAGAGGGGAAAGGCTTTGTTCTTCTGTATTCAAGGATCTAATTGAAGGCAGCTGTAAAGATGCTATGAGTTTAACTTGAAGAAATCCGTCATCTGGGATGGTAGTGCAGGCTTGGGTATTCTGAGGATCATTCCTTTCAGTCTGAGGAATGGTCTGTCGCATTGTGCATCTTGCACAGGAAATCACTTTATAGCTGGATATTTCAGGTGAAACTGGAAATCCCAAACAAGCCCCGAAGGTTTTGTATGCAATCTGTAAAATGTTCCAGTGCCTGTGGTGATAAATTTCAATTGGCAGGCCTCCCTGGAAGAGGCTCACAGCTTCACTGTAGGGTGCTGGGGAGCTCTGTTGGAAGAATGTATCTTCAACATCTTTATATAAACATGTGAAATTGCAACCTGGTAGACTCAGTACATCCCTAGGAAAATTGCTAGTCATGGCATTGCATTTCAGCAAGAAGCAGACTCTGGAGATGGACATGTGGGGAAGGATCCTGGGACAAATATCAGTGGGACTCCATAATATGAAAATGGATATGAAACTGTTAAAGGTGAAAAGGGAGGAACAAAGAAGGTTAGGAGCTGAAGAATTTTCTTAATCCAAACCTGAGTTTAATTGAAGAACTCCTTGGGATGTGGAGAAGGAGGCATTGAGGCACTGAGATATACCTGGGTGAAGGACTGACTTACTACTGAACCAATGAAATAAAAATTGCATTTTATAAACCCGCAGTAAAATATCATTCAAGTACTATTTAAGTATCCTCCCAATAGAAATAATGATGTCATGCATACATGTACCACACTCAGCAGAACAAAGGTTTATAGATCCTCTTAGATGATAAAGTGCAGAGAAAGAGTTAGGAACCACTAACTTTTTTATTTTGTTTGCTGCCTTGTAACTTAAAATGACCTTGCAAGATTCACCCCCCGAGCAACATCTTACAACAAAGTCATAAGCCTCTGAAAAGAGAAATTTATGATGGAAATGCTGACAGTCAGACAATCAAGTATTGCACTGCTGGCGGGCACCAGTACACTGCTTAACCTGAGACTGTGAAGACAGTAGCATAAATCAGCCTGGGTCTAGGTGGAAATGACACTGTGTTCATACTATTCGTTTCCAGTAACATGAGAAAATTTGGTCTGCACGAACTGTCATGAAAGAATGTTATGATGCTGTTCCCAGTAAATGACCAAAGTTTCTCAATTACCTGACCCTATCATCTCAGAGCAAAAAGTATAAGATTTTTTAGCACTTCCTTATGTTCTGCTTCTCATCATTCTAGGGAAACATGTTCACTAATTCCTTTAACATAACCCTCAACATAAGAAGGACATTGAGCTGTTGGAGCTGGTCCAGAGGAGGGCCATGAAGATGATCAGAGGGGTGGAGCACCTCCCTTATGAGGACAGACTGAAGGAGTTGGGGTTGTTGAACCTGGAGAAGACAGAGCTCATGGGGGACCTCATTAGTAGCTTCTCAATACCTGAAGGGGGCTTCTGAAAGGCCGGGGGAGGACTTTTGCATAGGGTCCAGGATGGCAGGACTGGAAGTAATGGATGCAAATTGGAAGAGGGGAGATTTAGGCTGGAGAGAAGAAAGAAGTTCTTTCTTTTGAGGGTTGTGAGATACTGGAACAGATGGCCCAGAGAGAATCTGCATGCGACCTCTGTGGAGGTGTTTAAGGCCAGGCTGGATGAGGCATTGAGCAACCTGGTGTAGTGGGAGGTGTCCCTGCCCATGGTAGGGGAGTTGGAGCTAGAAGATTATTAAGGTCCTGATATGGCTGTAACCTGGGGTTTTCCTTTCTCCTGTAACCGACTGAAGCATTTTATGCCCTAAACTTTTCAGCTGGTAAAAGATTTCTTCAGGAAGTTTATGCTGTTTGGTTTTAATACATTTTATGCTTGAAAACTGCTCCCTTTGTCATTTACAGCCTGAGAAGAGAGATTAGTTTTGACAGTTTCCATTCCCTTTGTGACAGAGCTGGGGAGATTGTAGAGGAGTGTTTACCCATTTTGCTGTTGTGAGTTTGGGCTTCATCTTGGTCTTTTCCCTACCTCATTCTACTCTAAGAGCTTTCTATGGGATCCCTGAATATTATTAAACTTAATATCCAATTTGTCTGTGTTTTACATGTCTTAAATTTAGTTTTGGAAATAGTATTCAACACAGCAAGCAAAAGGGACCAACAGAGAATAGGAAACAAGATTTTGAGCCCCCACAGGATCTTCTGAAACAAAGAGGTTTCTTCATGGAGAGTGCTGTGGCTCTGTGTGGAGATACTTGGGCAGCTCAAAACATTCAGCCTGGAGCTATATGTCATGTTGCAGAGTGTAGCATGTACCATTCCCCCAGAGAGCAGGACCCTACCCTGGTCCCACTGGAGTGGTTTCTGGCAGATCTTTTTTTTATTACTCTTCTGATAGTTAACAACCTCTTGTTTTTCATGTAAACAAGACTGAACATGAGGAATACACAGGCAAGACATGTTGGGAAAAGATGTATTTTATGAGAAATGAGGACAAATTGTCAAAATTAATCTCTCTTCCCAGGCTGTAAATGACAAAGGAAGCAATTTGTCCAGAATGAAATTGATTCAAACCAAACAGCATAAACTTCTTGAAGCAGTCTTTTACCAGCTGAAAAGTTTGGGACATAAAATGCTTCAGTCAGTTACAGGAGAGAAGAAAAACCCAGGTTACAGCCATATCAGGACCTTAGAATGCCTAGAATTAACTAATTCTAGAGGAGTAAAGCATAAGGAGGTGCAAAGAAACCTCATACAAACCAAACCTATCTTGTAGCTTTAGAATATTAAGATCTGAGGATAATTTTTCCAGGGGGGTCTGTAGTAGAGTGTTTACCTGTTGTGCTGTTGTGAGTTTGAACTTCATCTTTGTCTTTCCCCTGCCTTCTTCTACTGGAAGAGCTTTCTATGGGTTGCTTTTCTGTGCCTGCTTGTTTTCTTGCCAAACCTATCTTGTAGCTTTAGAATTTTTAAGATCTGAGCATCATTTTAACTGCCCTCTTTTATATCACAGATAGATGAAGTACTTGCAGTACTTGTACTTGAGATAACACTTGCCTTTTAGTAAAATACAACTTTTAGAAGTGATCAACCAGAAAAAGAAAGCCATTTCTTTTCTCTCTAACATGTGACAGGGGATAATGTTCCTCACAGTAAATTGTTTCTGCCTAATTTCTCTTCCAGATTTATCTGGTCCTTGTCATTACTCTGCTGTATATTCTAATTATAGTCTCAGTACTTTGGACTCTTATGCTGCATGATATTGTCACTACCTGCCTACTTCCCTCTTAGTAAAATTCCTTAAATAGTGAAGAAACTCTGCCCCTACAAGTTTATTATCTCTGCTCTTATAAATACAAGAAAATAACAATATTCACATGCTGATCATAATATAAACATTATAGTAACAATTTAAGTATTTATTCTGGAAATAAAAATATATAATCCTGATTCTCAGTTACTTTATTAAGCAAATTGACTGTATGTAAACCAATCCCACATTTTACCCCTAACTGGTAATTACATGGTATGGGATATTTCTCATGTAATAATTAGGTAATCATCATGTTACTCCTTGTGTATAAATTTTATTAAGTTGTTTCTTGACTCTTGATCATTCTTTATAACAGGCTTTTGGTTTCCTTAAAAATTTCCTTTTGTTCTATGGTAAAGATTCCCTATTAGAAGAGCATATAATGACTACTTTGGAGCCACTGTAGCCTGTAGAGAGACTATTACATGTTCTATTTAATGATCTAAACTATATATTCAATGGCAAAGCACTAACATCAAATTGTTTGGTAGTGACACATGCTTAAGCGCCCTCATTTATTTGTTCTTTCACTGATCATATTAAGATGTCTCAAATTTACTAGTTACAACCTGGAAAAAAAAACAGTAATAAAAGTAGTCTTCCTTTTCAGATTCTTTTTAATGCCGCTTTTTCCACTTAGACAAAATATAGGCAGTCTAGTTACTCGTATTTTGGAAGTTTACAACTTAGTTTCTAGAACCTGTAGGCACAGGTGAAAACAAATTCTTATGATCTTGTTAGTTTTTTGTGTTTAAGCCATTATCTCTACCTTCAAAAAGAGCCTAAGAATCTGTCTTATGGCTTTGGTAAGGTTTGTTTTTTTTTTCTTTCTGCAGTGCATTACCCGATTCAAAATAATTCTCAGATGCATTACAGATAATCTTTAAATTGCAATTAAATATTAATAACCATGTAAGATCCTCTTAGGATCAGCACCAAAACCCTACTGTCAAAGGGAATTTGGAAGTGATACCTTGTGAATGATCAGAGCATAAGCAAATTGAAGTAAGCATACAAAGCTGATGTTCTTCCCTTTCTAACAGGAGAGTTGGATATATCTTTCAGTGGAAGGCTATGAAACAGCTAAAATCTTTGTCTTATCTCCTTAATATTATCATTTACCACATTTTTGTTCTATTAATTATGAAAAAAAAAACCACCCTAACATCAAAAAGATGGACTTGTGAGTGTTCTTCCCCTAAATTTACCTGGGCTCTGATGACACTCTTGTGGAAAGCATGACCGTCTGCATAGAGATGTCATAGATTTTTAGAGAAATAATTGGTAAAATCTATTAATGTGCGCCCAAAAATATTTTTTTATTGGACCTCACATCAGTTTTGGCTAATCTTTGTGGCTAAACAGCTTAGAAGAGAAAGAAATTTGATGTTCACAGGTAGGTTCAGCTTCTGAATATATGCCTGCTGCTGACATTGATGTCTCAGTGGTTGGAGCTAATGAGATTTTTAGCTAAACTATACCTGAGTTCTCTCTTCTGAGGAATGGCTGAGGGAGATGAATCTCTTTAGCTTGGAGAAGAGAAGGTTTAGGGGTGACCTCATTAATATTTGAAGTATGGAAAGGGTGAATGTCAGGAGTATGGAGCCCCAGGCTCTTCTCTGTGACATCCAATGACAGGACTTAGGGCAATAGGTGCAAGCTGGGACACAGGGGGTTCCTCAGAAATATGAGAAAGAACTTTGTCAGGGTGAGAGAACAGTGGCATAGGCTGCCCAGAGAGGGTGTGGGGTCTCCTTCTCTGGAGGTGTTCAAACCCCACCTGTATGCCTTCCAGTGAGACCTGATCTGGCTTTTCCTGCTCCAGCCGTGGAATTGGACTCGATGATCTCTTGAGGTCTCTTCCAATCCCTGACATTCTGGGATTTTGTGAAGGACAATGCAGAAAGCACCCAGGAGCTCAGGTAGAATAGATGAGGGGTGGATGCAGTTGTTACTCAGCAGCACGTATCTGAAGGGATTGTGCATAGATGGCTTTGTCTGTTGTGCTGCCTTTTCAGATTGAGTGTGGGTTTCCAGTGGAGCGTGTGCCAGATCACTGATATCTGGCAGTGGCATTTGAGAGCCTTTAATTGTGAAACTTGAGAAGAAAATGTGCATTCTTTTTCAGAGCTCTGTTCAAATGATGGCTTTTTTATCCCAGAACACTGTGGGTTTTACTTTTATTCTCTTCCCACATAAAATGCAGGAAGTGCACAGAGACCCTTTCGCTTGGCAGCTTATATATTGCATGCTTTGCAGGGACTGCTTTGCCTTGTTAAAATGTGCCCCATGTATTAAAATGAAATTGTCACTGCTGTGTGGTGCAACATAACGTGGTTTGACACTAAGCGCCTGCAGCTACAGAAAACAGACTTTTATTACATTTATTCTTTCAGAGACAAGAGTCTCTAAAGGCTCGGTGCAGACATTCACTTAGTTAAATCTGAATGAAGCCAAAGTGAAAAATCTAAGTTGCTGTCTTTGTGCTTGTACAAATGGCCCAGCCCACGTGATATGCAATGATACATCCTGAAAGAGACAACTTTCAGTGATTCCACCTGAAGCAAACTGACTTAAGCCTTTGACTTGCTTGAAAAATTAATTAGTTGATCAGGAGTTCTGTCTGGGATTTTGGTTTGGTACCTTCTTTTTCTGGTTTTTTTTGGGGTTTTTTTTGTGAGAGTGTTCTGTGAGAATGGTGAATTTCCTGATTTGGGATATGACTAGCAGCTTTGTATTCTTTACAGTTTCTTCAATAATATACATCCTAGGTCACAATGTCTCAATGCTGGAAGTTACCTTGAGGTCATGAGTTGAACAGTATGGATTTCACCTGCCAGCATTGAATGTATCATAGAATGGTTTGTATTGGAAAGGAACTTAAAAATCGTCTAGTTCCAACCCCACTGCCATGGGCAGGGACACCTCCCACTAGACCAGGTTGCTTAATGCCTCATCCAGCCTGGCCTTACCCACCTCCAGAGAGGGGTCACCCATAACCTCTCTGGGCAATCTGTTGCGGTGTCTCACCACCTTCACAGGAAAGAACTTCTTTCTTCTATCCAGCCTATCTCTCCCCTCTTCCAATTTGCATCCATTACTCCTAGTCCTGCCATCCTGGACCCTATTCAAAGTCCTACCCCAGCCTTTCTGGAAGCCCCCTTCAGATATTGAGAAGCTACTATGAGGTCCTCCCTGAGCCTTCTCTTCTCCAGGCTTAACAGTCCCAACACCTTCAGCCTGTTCTCATAAGGAAGGAGCTCCCACCCTCTCATCATCTTTTGTGGCCCTGCTCTGGACCCGCTCCAACAGCTCAATGGCCTTCTTACGTTAAAGGCTCTGGAACTGGACACGGTAACTCCAGTTGGGGTCTTACTAGAGCCCAGGGGCAAAATCACCTCCCTTGTGGTGTTAATTATTGTCTTCCTTCAAAAATTTGCCTTGAATTGAAATAGGCAGATGTGTTTTGTTGCTGGGTTTGCCATGCAGTCTGTCTTTACAGGTTATTTTTTTAACCTTCTGATCCTTACTGATAGTTACTTAATCCTCTGGGGTTTTCTCCAGACCCTGCATTTCTATTTCTCAAGCCATCTGAGGTTATTTTGGGTGCACAAGGAACCTAGAAATGCCTTCCCAAGCTGCACGTGAGAGTACAAAGAATGTCCTTGTTCTGGGTGATCCCCTGAAGCCAAAAGGGGACTGTTCATTGACACTGCTGCTGCTCACACACAGCCGGGAGTGCAGCTGCAGGCTTTGAGGGTGGCAAGTCCTTCTTGAAAGCCCCACCATGCCATAATGAGCTCAACCAGTTTTCTGCAGAAATCAGCAAGAATAGCTTTGAAGATTTCTCTCAGCATCTGTGCCTTTTTTTTTTTCTCTTTTAATTATTTTTTTTCCTCTGCCTTTGCTTATTGTTTTTGCTGACTGAGCAGTTTCATAACAGTCTGGTAACATGCATTCCCTCTACCCCCATCCCTCTCTCTCTCTTCCAGAATGGAATCTACAGAAAAATGTGAAGTAGTAATTCAACATTTTAATGGCAAATACCTGAAAACCCCACCCGGTCTACCAGGTAAGTCTCTAGCCATCATTGTCATAACCTAAAATTCACTAAAAAGCTTAGAGTACAGAATGCTGGAATTTATGTTGAGAATTAATGACATTACTGGTCTTGCTAAGAGGGCATGTGACTACCCTGCTTCATTTTGACCCATTGTAGGCTATTATTTATGACCTGTACTGACTTCTTCCTTGCCCAATTTGGTGTTTTTCAAACATTTATTGCTGACAGCAGTAAATTTAAGTATATACGAGGATGTTCATGTATTACTGTGCTTTTTTCTTTTTATATGCATATATTGTGCATGATTTTTTTCCAAATGGAGCAAGGGCTTCATAAGTGTTGGTGCTTTCCTAAAAAAATGGAGAATGTAACTTTATCAGCAACTGCATTGGTTTCAGAAATAGCTAGGACTTCAGGTTGTAGCAAATTTGTATTCCTGATTAGACTCATTAGATCCTGTTACTTGTATTAAAAGCAGCAGCTGTTAATACCAACTGAGGATATTTCAAATATGAAATTATATTATGCCATTTATATTCTCTATAACATTTTCTGACAGTGCTCATAGAATATGTTCATTGGTGTGTCAATGCCACACTGAAAGCTGAGTTCCAGATGGTATCTTGCTTCTGAAATCTTTGTGTGCCATCTGTGTGGCCATCAGCTGGGCAACATTTAGTGATAGAGAGAACCTCCTTGAGGTACAGCAGGCTTGGGCTGTGTAGAACAATGAGCAAAGCAACACAGGTGGAGACCTTAAACCTTTGACATTCCTTTCTGTAGACATTGAGTCCCAGTAGTAATCTGTTTAATATCATAGCAGCACCCAATGGAGAGAGTGTGAATAGCAAGGGATCAGTATGAGTATCTTCATTATAACCTTTCATACTACATGATCACATTCTCCGTTGTCTGAGGGAGGATNCAGGGGGGTTGGAACTCGATGATCTTTAAGGTCCCTTCCAACCCTAACTATTCTATGATTCTATGATTCTATGATTCTATGATAGAGAGAACCTCCTTGAGGTACAGCAGGCTTGGGCTGTGTAGAACAATGAGCAAAGCAACACAGGTGGAGACCTTAAACCTTTGACATTCCTTTCTGTAGACATTGAGTCCCAGTAGTAATCTGTTTAATATCATAGCAGCACCCAATGGAGAGAGTGTGAATAGCAAGGGATCAGTATGAGTATCTTCATTATAACCTTTCATACTACATGATCACATTCTCCGTTGTCTGAGGGAGGATGCATGATTTGAGGGCAGAAATGAAGTAAAATACTCTTCTTAAGCTTGCTTGAAAGTTGGGGTCTTACTAGAGCCCAATCTATGGTACAGGAGGGAAAAAAGTACATTGTAGATGATGGAAAAAAATACATGGCACAGGATGAAAGCTAGCAGTGGAAAAGTATTTTCTTCTTTTTCTAAACCAAAAAACAATAGTCAGGAATATACCGAATATTCAGTTTGAACAATGTGGAGCATCATAATAGGGATCTTGGTAAGATGGCATGATTGCTTCATTTCGTTCTGAGAAATGCAATTAAATTGTGTTTTAATGGTTACAACTTTTGCTGCTTTCTCTATTAGTGGGCATGAATCAGCTCTTACTTTCATGAAGAAAGTTTCTGTGTGGGAAAATTATCTGCTACATTTCTCTCATGATTGTTGTGATCACATGGCATTTAATTGCAAAGATGAGCTGAGAATACTTTTCTGAGTTCCTTTCAGGTGCAGGTAAAGCATAATGCAGTGTGGGGCAGGGCCATTGAATCAGTGACTGAACTTACTCAGCTAAGCACTAGATGTTTCTAAGATTCCGTTTTGTTTTCTATTTTTGGAGGACAGATTTTGTAGCTCCAAACGCAGATGATTATGCGTTATCACATTGTTCTTGAGAATATTTAGAATTACAGAACCATAGAATGGTCTGGGTTGGATGGGACCTTAAAGATTAACTAGTTCCCAACTCCCTGCCTTGGGACACCTCCCAGTAGACCAGGTTGCTCATTTCCTCATCCAGCCTGGCCTTAAACACTTCCAGGGAGGGGGCATCTACAGCCTCTCTGGGCAACCTCTTCTAATGTTTTACCACCCTCACCTTAAGGAATTTCTTCCTTATCTCCAGCCTAAACCTCCCCTCTTTCAATTTGCTTCCCTTCCTACTAGTTCTGCCATCCTGGACCCTATTAAAAAGTCCTACCTCAGCCTTTCTGTAGGCCCCCTTCGGGTGTTGATAAGCTAATCTGAGGTCCTCCTTGAGCCTTCTCCAGTCTGAACAACCCCAACTCCTTCAGCCTGTCCTCGTTTTCAGAGGAGGATGCACTTCAAATTCCCATTTAAAGTGCTTTTCTATTAATTCCTCCTCTAAGAAGGCAGAGGACAAGCAGGATTGCTGGAGGAGTTGGGAGGGTTTCAAGTGATACTGGACACACATATTCATTTGCCTTTGATAGAGGGCAAAAAGCACTCATTCCTAGTAGTTTCTTCTTGGCATAGTTCCCTGTTACAGCTTCTCTTCACATTGTACATCTGTATTATGAACCTGTATTTAAGCCTCTCGGCAAAGATAGAAGTGTCTTGCTTTTTCCTCCTCCTGGCATTTGCTTATCTTCCTTCATGGAGAAGTGCAGAAAATCAAGTCTTCTGGTGTGCTTGGAAAATCACAGTCAGTGTCTGAAAAATATTCTCCCAGCATATCAGTAATTGGCATGGAAAGAAAAAAAGTCTCTAGTTATTGCTGTGACCTCTTTATGGATTTCAGTTTAAAATTGAGGAAATGGGAGCACATTAACAGAAGTATAAGCAACAGTATGTGTTATTAACCTCTACTGCCCAAGACGTGATCTTACTGCAGCAGAGAATGAATCAATCCTTGTAGGGTTAAATTAAATTGATCTAGGATTTTCAGCTGGATTTCTTTCAGGCACAGCAGTGAACTAGTGAGGGGTTATATTTTTGGTCCACTTCTCTCACCTGGGCAAGTTTTATGGTATTTAAGGCCAGGCTGGATGAGGCATTGAGCAACCTGGTCTAGTGGGAGGTGGCTTGCAGGGGGCTTGGAAGTAGATGATCTTTAAGGTTCCTTCCAACCCAAACCATTCTATGAACTTGCCCACATACTTCTAGTGCTCTTTTTGATGGCAAATGGCAAACTTCATATGAAATCCTGCTAAGCCATCACAAGTTCCAGTCATTGAATTTAGGTAAAAATTCCTAGCATTTCTGTCAGTAGCAGATGGTTTTATCTTTGGATGGACAAATTCAGGGTGCAGTCTTTCCACTGTCCTTGGATGTCTTTAAAAAACTTAATTTTCTCAAATAAATGTAAAGACTTAATGAGCTCTTACTTTCCTCTCTGGAATTTCACAGGAACATGCCTAAATTGCAGTAATTATCCTCTGCTGATATGTCCATTATGCACCCTCACAGCATTTTCTAGTCATTGCAGTGCTTCCTAAATTTTGTTTGCATTGTAAATACTTTTGGATGTCAGAAGATACTGAGACAATTCCTATCTCGGGGAGAATTTAAAGGAAGTGTATGAATGCTGTAGCGTATAGTCAAGAATCTGTGTGCCTTTTATTGCTAATCTTAATGCCAGATTACAAATATCAATAAAAAGGAAGCAGAAAGTACTGTTCTTAAGCTGAAAAACCTCCCACAAGTAACAAGTGACTGTGACATTTTGAGACTGACTATTACTAGAGCAGAAGCTGTTAAATATAAAGAATTCTCAGCAATAATACAGACAGATTTACAGATACCTTATTTTACAATCATTATTGCCTGTGGATTTTTTTCTTGAAAGAGTCCAAAGCACTGCATTTTTATAGTCTCATTTTACTAGAAGGAATGAATATTTTTATTCCTTTTCTCTTTAATTTAGATATTTCTCTTTAAAGACTTAGCTTTTGCTTCAGAAAGAAGATTTATGACACAGAGCAATATATTTAATGCAACATGTTGTGGAGGATGCTGTGGCTACAGTGGTTGTGAGAAAACATTATTCCACTTGAGGGTTGACTTTGCATTGGGTGATGGCAACATTTTGCACTGTTTTTCCTTTTCTCTTTGTGGGTGAACAGATGATATTTGTTTGTCATTGGTGTCGCTGTAAATTATTTTTTTCTGAATGAGTAAACTTCTAATGCTTTGTTAATTGTTTTTGCTCCATTCTCTTAGCTTGGTGCTTTATATTTTTTTCTAACCGTCTCTTCACCTGTATGCATAAAACACTGGAAAAGCCTTCCAAAGCTGTCTTCTTGGTGGGGGTTGCTTCAGTTTATCAAAGTAATACGTTACTGTAAATATCCATGTCTTTTGTATTTATGTGATATTGGCATTTTAAACAAAACACATCTCTTCTGAGTAAAGGCTGAAGGAGCTGGGTATCTAGCTTGGAGAAGACTGAGGGGGGACCTCTTCAATGTTTATAAACATAGAAGGGGTGAGTGTCAGGAGGATGGAGACACAGGAGGTTCCACAGAAATATGAGAAAAAACTTTGTCGGGGTGAGGGTGAGAGAAGAGTGGTACAGGCTGTCCAGAGAGGGTGTGGGGTCTCCTTCTCTGGAGGCATTCAACCCCCCCCTGGACACCTTCCTGTGTGACCTGATTTGGGTGTTCCCAGATGGGACTAGTTGATCTCTTGAGGTGCCTTCCAATCCCTGACATGCTGGGATTCTGCGAAAAGACCAGGCTGAGATAGAAACTAGATATACATAGTTAGTGTGAAACATTTGTTGAGTGCTAGAGTGAACTTATAATGAGAGATGTTCTGCTAGGTTTGGTACTGGTAATGCTCTGTGGAACTGGCTTAAAAACTAAGTTTTTTTCACTTGTATCCTCAGTTCTTTTACTGTTTGTGGTGTTTATGTTATCTGAATCTTTCATATTGTCTACCTCCTAAGAATTCAGTTCAGCAGATGTTTTCATTGTTATCTGCTGACTGCAGTATAAAAATCCTTCCCTACTGTATCAGAAAATATGATCCATGTAAAAACCTTAGTAAAAAAAAAATCATAGTTTAAGAAATTTTCTGTTTCTTTATCCTTTTATGTTTCTCATTCCTTGTCATTTTTTTTTATGAAATGACTCTTATCTCTCACTGTGTTCCACGAATGCACATGATTGCTAGTAGAAGTTTCTTTTGAATCTCAGACCTTGTAACTTCTGTCAGTTTCTGGTTCTGCTCTTTGAAAGACAGCTAAGATCTGTAATTCCTTCTCTTATTGTCATTCTTGAGTTCTGGTGATGACAGTGAAGCCACTCCTGCTTTAGGGCCCTCCAGCCTGTGTCCTCAGCAATGTGCAGGTGCCAATTTTCATAACCTTTGGAGCAGATGATGGTCACAAAGATGGACTTTTTAACTAAGAAAATATAGAATGGATACTGAATTAGTAGAAAAATCAAAACTTTTTGCTTAGAAAGCAGTGTCCTAGTGAGGTCTCTCTGGCTTTGTTTTGTGGTTCATGCAGGCTTCTGTGGTGTGGTCAGCCTTGGAAGTGTTGCATGTTCTGCTCTCCCTTTCAGAGATACGGCTGCCACACACCACTTGCCCTTGCCCTCCTTCTCATGTTCAGCCAAATACTGCTTGCACCCACTCTTCAACCTTACATCTTCACTAGGTTTCAACTGAAATAAAATGTTCCTTGGACTCTTTCATTCAGGGGCAGCCTTTAAAAGTCAGGTGATATTTGTGTTCCTTTGAGGCATTCCTGAGATTTTCAAATGTGAGATAGGCCATCTTGTATCACTGGACAAGATGAGCTTCTCCATCTTTACCTCCTTTTTTTTATTTCTCCAGAATTATGTTTATGTGTCCTTAGTTGTCCTTGATGTGCTGTTATTTGTGTAGATACTTTGGATTTCATAGCACGTATTCCCATGTCTTGCTACAAAGATCATTCCAAATCTCATGCATTTCTTGGATTTGGAAGATTGTTTATTCTTTATAGATAAAGGGATACTTTCTAGAAGAAAAGAAGTTTCCCTGCATAATGAAGACTTGATCTAATTTCCATTTATCTCAAACAAAGACTGCCTTTGCCTAGTAGGATACTGAATGTGATGTTTACCCAGTAAACCCCAACAGCTGGTATGCACTTGTTTCTTGGAGGAATATAAGTTGAGCTAAATTATATTTGAGATATTAGCAGGTGTGTATCAGTGCTGAATCACGTAGTTTGGGCTCGTCAGGGAATTTGTGTGAGAGAAGACAAAGTGCTGACATTGTCTAAAGACTTACTTCTCCAGAAATAATTAAAGGAGTTGATGATAGAGATGGTCTCAAAGATGCTATGTGCAAGATATTTAGGTCTTGCTTTATTTGAGCTTGTACTGTCTGTAAGTTCTTAGGAAAAGAACCATATCTTTTTGTGTTTTAAATAAATATATTATGAGATACTGACTTTTGTAATCTGACTGTATAATTGATGAGAAATTCTTTCACAGCCTTTTTTTTTAATTACTTGTGACTAGGACAAATAAAAATCACATGAGATCAGTTTGTTTGTGGTATCACAGTCATTCAGGTCATGATGTATAAAAACAGTATAAAACAGTATAAAAACTGCAGTTTGGATTAAGATCTTTCACTGGGTTTATAAGACTGAAGTTAGGGAGCAATATGGCATATAAATGAGAAAAGATCACTCTGTGTTTCTTTCTTTTTGCAATATCACCTGTCATCTTTTCTTAGGTTTCCAGAATTCTGCAGCATAAATAAAGAACTGTGTGCCTTTTCCATTTGTGATATCTAGTGGTAATGAACTGTGTCACAGTTTATCTAAAGCAATTTTAATATATACATCTTTCTCTTTTAACTCAAAGTGCATTTTTGCTTTGAAGAGTAACTGTGTAAATCTTCTAATGCAGCAAATCAGTTTCCTTTATATACAATGGCAGATATATTTGCTTATGAATTAAGAAGTCCCTTCTGTATCTTATTGTTGCATAACTAGCACAGCTGAGAGCACATGCACTGAATTCTGCTGTGCCTCATACATCAGCAGGAGAAGCATTGACAAGTTTGATGCAGGGACAGTGTTCTTCCACTTGGAAAATACAGGAGGAGACAGAGGAGTTGCACAGGTGTTTTGGCAGGCAAATAAGACAGAAAGATTCACAGCTTGAATTTCAGACTGTTCAGATCTATAGGGCTGGCAATTTGAAAGAAAGCACAACAAACTAATAAAATCATGGCAGTTCAGAGCATGAAACAGTGTGGAACTTAGTGAAGTCATTTGTATGTGGTTCAGATTTCAGGGAGGAATTCTGCATTTGCATCAACTGCAACCACCAGTAGCGCATCTCCTCCTGCTCCTTCCTCTCCTGCATTACTTTATTAATCCCTTCAGGACACTTGAAATGGTAGAGCACATCTGCTTTGCAGGCTGTACTGCTGCACTGTAGCGCTGGCAAACCTGAGCCAGCTAGTTTAAAATTCATTTTAAAAAGCTAACTTGGGCACGTGTAGCAATCTGGCTGAGCAAAGACTAGCAGACTAACCAGTTGAGCTTGTAATGTGCTGTGCTTAATAATATGCAGCAAGTGGTTTACATGATCTTTTTATTGGTTTGTTTTTTAACTGAGGGGAGTTATTTGCCTTCACATATTTAACAGAAAAATTCTTTCCTTCCTCCCCTCTCTCCCTCCCCATCCTCTCCTCTTTCTCTCTCCC
>VZTY01007869.1:37368-49666 GCA_013400935.1 Turnix velox | reverse complement strand
TCCTCTCTCTCTCCCTCCCCATCCTCTCCTCTCTCTCTCCCTCCCCATCCTCTCCTCTCCCCTCTCTTTTCTGCTCACTTTTACATTAAGCATTTTAAGATGCAAGGTCAGACAGAGAAGTTTGAGTAAGAAATTTCAGTCTGAGTATTGCCCTGTAAATTCCAGATGACTTGAACACAGAAGTTTTAGTGGAGCTCAACAATGTACAAATAGATACTTTTTGACACGCTCCTTTGGGCATCCATATGTCAACCAGAAGTGGCAGCCTCTGGGATTGGACTTTTCTCATGTCCCAATAAAATTGGAGCATCGATTTTTTTTGTGGGATTTGGAATGCTGCTGTAAATTAGCAAGTGGCCAGGTGATACATGTCAGGTCTGTGCTGCCCATGGAGCTCAAAGGGGACATGGTGGCTGCTGCCTTTGAGCACACTTGGGCAGCAAACAGCTTCATAGAGGCTCTCAGGTGGGTTTGCTCTCTTAGCTCTGATACGGAGCTTTTTATCCAAATGCATTTTTGCTGGCATGGCTTGAAAAGAATGAGGGAGCTTGAAAGTAAGGATATGTATCCAAACTTCCGAGGTCTTTCGTGAACAAAAGTCAACCTGCAGGTGCTTGGTGTGTCCTCTAAGAAATTCAGTGCTGGTGCCTTTAGGAAGGACTATGTAGGGGGAGGGAGAGAGAAATGAGAGATGATATGCACATATTACAAGGTAGAAGCATACAGGGCTTATCTTCCCTTCCTGTTCTTGTCTTTCTGACGCTTCTTCTTGCTCCAAAAGTAAACCTTTCCCTGACACCAGAGGAGCATTGAGGTCTCTTCTGCAGGGCTCCTCCCCTGAGAGCATAAATGACATGGAGTGTCTGAAGTGACACATGAAAGATCTTTCCCTTTGTGATTCATCCAGACAAAGTAAGATGAGTGGTATCACAACAGCAGTTTCCATGTGTTTTGAATAGCAGCAGCCTCTAGCATTATTCAGGTCTCCCTCTCCCTCTTCTCCTCCTCAAATGCACAACAGAGGGAAGCAATTCAGCCTGAAAGCACAGGGGAAGCAGAAGGCTAACATTTGATTTGAATTTTTTTTTTTTTTGCCATAACAACAATGTCATTATGCTGGTCAGCGGTCCTTAGCAGCAGTAAAAGCCCCATTTCTTGGCCATTTCTGTTAGTCGTCTTTGAATGGCAGCATTTGATCACAAGATCATAGAAAGGTCTTTCTCAAGTTCAATCACAGGAACTTGAAAGAAGGGCAAAAAACAGCCTACGTTTTACTACCACTGCTTTAGTGTCAGTGTGTCTGTAATTTACCTTCTACAATGTAAAAGACATCAAGGGGGAGGAGAACGGTACTGGATGTCTCATTCTACATTTATGCTTTTTGTTAAAGCTCATTAAAACAGCGTTTTATAGGTAGCATTTCCCCTTCCTGCCCCATTATAATCATGGAGTGTGTGGTATTCCCAGAATTGCTGCTGTTCAGCAGAGACAAAGAAGCTGAAAAATGAGAGAGGGGGAGGAAAGGAGTAATTTCCCTCTTTGATTGCGTGTGTATGAGAAAATTATTTTGAAAGTATCTTTTTTTTATTACAAGAAATTTTACAAAACTAACATAAGACTCTGTTTAAAAAAAATTCAAACACACAGCAGATTTTTTTTTCCTAATTGTTGTAGGTGACTCTTGAGTTACCGTATTACATAATATAGTCATCATCTTCCTCAATTAGATTACTGATTGTGTGACTTCACTGATTCAGATCCTTTTTCTCCTCTAGTGTCCCACTTCCCCTCTTTTCCTTTTTTATTCTTCGCTCCTTCCTCTCCTTCAGTAAGTACCAGGGAGTGCAAAATCCTGGCATTCCAAAATGGCACTGTGTAGTTTTAAAGCTTATATTCAAATGTACAAGATGCAATCTGGCATCCCACTAACAGTATTCTCATCTGGATTTCTCCCTCAACCTCACTTGCTAAAACAGCACCATCACCTGCCCTCCAAAATGTTTTACTTTAAGAAATTCTCCATCAGCTGAGTTCTACATTACAATGTGATGACAGCCTCAGCATTTGCAGAAGACTTACATTATAGGAGTAAATATCTTGTGAGAATCTGTCTGATGTGCACTGACGCAGAAGTTGATGTCATTGGTTATTTTCATCTTTATCTAACTTCTGAGTAGCCCCAAGGATGGCTCTTATTTATCAAGGAAAAGTGAACTGTGTTCCCCAAAAGTACATAGTGTGTGAGTGGCAGCAGCAAGAAATTAGCCTCTGCTTGTTAGCAGACTCTGATCCCAAGAGACATCATGTATGGTGGATGCTGGTTTAGGCAGAGTGCTTTTTCCCCTACCATGTGAGTTATCTCATGGTATATGAGATATTAATATAATATAGGAAAGAATCATAGAATGATTTGGGTTGGAAGGGACCTTAAAGATCGTCTAGTTCCTATCTGCCTGCCATGGGCAGGGATGCGTCTCACCAGACCAGGTTGCTCAGTGCCTCATCTAGCCTGTTCTTAAACACCTCCAGGGAGGGGGGCATCCACAACCAGTGGATGCCAGTTTGGGCAACCTCTTCCAGTGTCTCACCACCCTAACAGGAAAAATTTTTCTTTTATACATCTTTAATGTCCCCTCTTCCAATTTGTGTCCTGTCATCCTGGACCCTATTAAAAAGTCCTCCCTCAGCTTTTCTGTAGGCCTCCAGTTATTAAAAATCTTAAATGCTATTTTTTTGTGTGATTTAGCTGATGGTAAGCAATTTTTAATTTATGTAAGTATCTATTTAGTCTGCTTGTAGTTTTAACCACATACAGTAGGTTGAAACTACCTGTCTCATGACCCAGGTTGGTGGTTGTTGGTTGTAAATTTTAGCATTTCATACAAAGAGGGATTTACTTTCAATGCTAAGAAGGTAAAAAATGCAGATGGGACAACAAGTAGTTCAAGATGGAAAAATACTGAAGATGTTAGAGCTTGCCTAAGTTTAATTGTAAAGCTTTTTTTTTATCCCTGAGATGTTTCTTGTTTACTTTGGAAAAGTCAGAAATGCTTAGCACTTCTCAAAATGTACGTAATGAGAGAACTAACTCGGTATTCCTTCTTTCTGTTTGTTTTGTGCGATCTTTGATTCCAGAAGGTTGTCTTGTTTGTTGGTGTGGTGATTGTGCATGAGGCTTATTTTGTCAGTGGTTTCCATGCTATTCCTCTAGTATCTGTTCCTAATTTAACATTGTAGCATTTTTAAAAGTAGTTTGATTGAAAGGTATGTTAGTCCCATTAAATTGCTTGGATTGTTAGACCTGGGAAATAAAATTCTATCTGACAACAGCAGCTTGGAAGCTGGAAGCTTCTGTTTGTCACACAAGAAAGATGATCTCAGGATTGGGGAAAAGATCCACCCTTCCTTTAAGCTGAGAGTTGCAAAAAGATGCTAATTATGTTCATTTTGATAGTGGGTTTCATTCAGCAGATGTTTTTTTCTCCTAGGGAATACATAAGGACCACCAACATACTTCAAACAGACCCCCGAAAAAGAGCAGCCACCACACAGTGGTTTTCAGCTACCACTGCCTGGTCTGAATCAATGGCTAATTTGTTATCTCATTACCATTTCTCATGCATCAGATCCTGTACCTAGCTGTGAACACAAAAACCTTTCTGCCTGATTGCCGCACATCTAATAACAAAAGCAAACTCAGTTCCATTTATTTTCATGTTTCTAACCTTCTGCAGGGGGAGAGCAATACAGGCAGAGACAAGAGGTAGCTGCTCTGCAGGATTGCCATTGGAGTTTAGGGCTTTTTTTCAGGATCACAGTGAATCCCAAGCGGTCCAGTCTCAATCCGGGCCCTGTAGCAGAGCCCCAGGGAGGCTTCGTAATGTCATTATAATTTCATAATTTCCTTAATTTAGGTTGGAAGGGACCTTTCATATCATTGAGTCCAACCATCAGCCCAACTCTGACAAGCCTCATACCTGGACAGGGACTTGAACCCTTGACCCTCAGATTAGAAGGCTGATGGTCTACCAACTGAGCTACACAGCAAGGTCATTTTGAAAGCCACTGAGTTTAGGGGTCAACCATGACTATTACTGCCATCCAGAAGTAGAGGCAAATACCACTTTCACTCTGTGCAGTTATCCCTTTCAAGGAAATCACCACTATACCTTTAGGAGCAGACTTTCACCTGCACAAAGAAGAAGGAGCGAGCTGTCTGCACCACTGAAGGTGTCTGTCAGAGCTAGTTAGGGAATCAGAATGACTCAGTTATCTACCACATCTGATGGATTTCAGCTGCGGATCTATGAAGTGTTTTTATATACCACCTAGAGGGGATGTGTTAGAGAAAGATCAGTCAGGGAAAGGGGGTGATGGCAGCACCTCATACCCCACATCATTTCCCTGCCTCTGGCAGGGGGATTGGAACTTGATGTTCTTTGAGATCCCTTCCAACCCAAACTATTCTATGATGGTAGGTCAACCCTCTCCCTGCACATGTGAGCACAGATCTTTGTTGGATCTCATGGATGAAACTTCACAGTGAGTGCTTTTCATGAGAGAGCTGCTGCTGTCAGAAAACAGCTAAGGTTTGATCTTTGTTTTCATCTTCATTGAGTTTCTTCTTTGGTGTTTCTTAACCTGCTGCTTTCTTGGTAAGAACAAGCTTAACCTGCACAAGAACTACTGCACAAGAATCTACTCTAAGAACAGCTGACTGCGTCTCACTTGCTGCTGAGCACCTCAGAGAGAGTAGAAACAGAATCCTAGAATGGTTTGGGTTGGAAAGGACCCTAAAGATCATCTAGTTCCAACCCCCCTGACATGGGCAGGGACACTTCCCACGAGACCAGGTTGCTCAGTGCCTCATCCAGCCTGGCCTTAAACACCTCCAGGGATTGAGGGGGCATCCAAAGCCTCTCTGGACAACCTGTCCCAGTGTCTCACCATCCTCACAGCCTTTCTGTAGGCTCCCTGCAGGTATTGAGAAGCTACTGTGAGGTCCCCCCGAGTCTTCTCCAGGCTGAACAACCCCAACTCCTTCAGACTGCCTTCAGAAGGGAGGTGCTCCAGCAGTATGTACGTAGATTACTAAGATGGTTGTCCATCACTTTTTCCTGTTCCTAGCAGACATTGTGCCATGTGTCTTCCCTGCAGCTAGCATTGCCTTGCTGTCACTATCTCTTTTATGCCAGCATATCAAAAATTTCCTCTGTGGGTTTTGAGCAGCCTCAGCTGCACTGAACTTGTTGTAAATGCAGTTCTGCATCTACACATCCTCTGCCTGCAGCGCTGGATCAGACACTGTCTGCATCTTGTCACTTACCCCTTGTTGAAGGATGGCTTTTACTAGCTGATGACACAGCACAGATTCCTCCACTCTTGGTAGGCAGCCTGGTGCCAGTGGCTTGGTCCTCAAGCCTTTCTCGTGCTGTCCTTTTCTCAGTGCAGAGTCAGAATGGCTTAATGTTCTATTGTGTGACAGATCAGGCTGTTATCTGATAACCTCTTTTGATAATAAGTTTGTATCATTGGAGTTGAATCTGTATGACACCTTCTTGTCCTGCGTTGTCTGTTTTGCTTGGGCCTTCTGAGCTCTGATGCACCTGTGTCGTAGGTTAGGTCTAAAAAGTCACTCCAAATGGCAGATGGTCCCCCCTCCTCTCTAAAACCTGCAAAAAATAACAATTCCTTAGTTTTTTCCTGTTTTCTCGTGTTGAGATCTCTGCAGTATCTATCAACTTAAAGTGGTTTCTCCTTTTCCATGCTACTTTTTAAAAGTTGCATTAGTCTTTAAACAGCCAGTTCTCAGCACGTTCCCTCAAGTCTGACACCCTGCTTCATTTTTCTCTTGCTGTTTTGCCTTTGATTTCGTTCTTCTGCATACACTAAAATCTTTTGTTTCTTGTTGCCTATTTGGAAATCTCAAAGTTGTATTCCAGACAAAAAGACAGTCTTTAAGATGCTGAGTCTCCTCATTTGCCAAAATTAGAAACATACTTAAATCTTTTGTCAAGATCCTGGTTTTAATTTCCTGGTTAAAAGGCTTCTCCTCTTTCTAATGCCTCTCTCCCCCTGCTATTTGTCTTGAAATTGGTTGCTTATTTCCATGCACATTGAGATGACAGTTCTGAGAATGTCTTTGGGCAAGCAAAAGGATGCTGGAGAAAAGGCATTTAATGTCATAATCTCTGCTTTCCCATGGTAGTTGCTGCTTGGTTGAGAGAGCAGACTGTAATCTACTTTTTATATTCTTTTTTGTGATTGTTGGGCTTTTCATGGTATAAAAATAAAGGACTGAGTTTGGAATCTCTATGCACTGGATTGTAAGTAGTGTGATTTTAACACCCCACAGAGAACATTTTTCCTGTCAGAGTCCAATACTCCCTGACCAGGTTCCTTCAGATATTTCACATGAGAAAGGTTTACTGGTTTAATGCCAGATTTGCTTGTTATAAAGATATTTGACATGTGGGATTGTGGATTAGAGAAGAAATACATCACTATGCTGAGAGTACAACACAAGCATGATACAGCACTTCTTAGATATAGTGGAGTCACAATAGAATCCTGATTACTAAGGGTTGGCTCTGGATGCTTCATTGTCATGATGCTGAGCATCCTCAGTCACTGGAAAGGAATATATGGCTTGAAATTACCTTCTTTAGGCTGAATATGAGAAGTTCTTTCCTGTGAGGGAGGTGAGACACTGGAAGAGGTTGCCCAGAGAGGCTGTGGATGCCCCCTCAATCCCTGGAGGTGTTTAAGGCCAGGCTGGATTAGGCATTGAGCAACCTGGTCTAGTGGGAGGTGTTCCTGCATATAGCAGGAGGGTTGGAACTAGGTGATCTTAAGGTCCCTTCCAACCCAACCATTCTATGATTCTGTGAAACCAGCTCAGATCTGTTGTTCCTTTCCTAGTTTATTGTATTAGTTTTTCAGTTTTTATACTTTAGGTGGACCCGAGGCTTCTGCCTACTTCCTCCATGCTGGTCTGGCTGGTTCAGGAGGGCACTCTACTAAAATCAAGTCCTGAAAGTTGTTTGGGGAAGAGAAGAGCCTGCATAATGCTGAGAATTATCTGGAGTTTGAGAATCAAGGACTGCAGGGTAATCGTGCGTGACATTTCAGATCTCACAACTGTTTGCTTCGAGAGGGGGATAGCTCACTTGAAACATTTCCCAGGATCAGGCCTTTTTTTCTGGCTCCATCAGGAGTTGCAGGTTTAAATGGCAATTCAATCAGCTGTATCTTGTGCCATCAGCATGTGGATGCCAGCTCAGCCGTGCAGGGACAGGGTGGCTTTGTGTGCACTGGTGGGAAATGACATCAGGATGTAAGGCTGCATGGGGTTTGTATAGTAAAAAACATCACTGCTGGTGATTTTTAATTTTCTGGTTTTTTGTTTTTGTGATGGTGAGAGAATAGTGGGCACAGGCTACACAGAGAGGGCATGGGGTTTCCTCCTCTGGAGACATTCAAACCCCACCTGGATGTCTTCCTGTGTGACCTGGTCTGGGTGTTCCTGCTCTGGCAGTGGGATTAGACTATATGATCTCATGAGGTCCTTTTCCATCTCTGATATTTTGGGATTCTGTGTGCATGATGGTTAAAATGAGATTGAAGCAAATCCACTACAGTTAATTTTCAATTTTCCATGCTAAAAAGCAAGGAGGGAGTGAGCAGATAGTTAAGATGAGGATAACGCTGACACGAAGCTCATGCTAACCTTTGCTAAACTTGTGAATAATTGCTGCAGAGAGCAGGGACAGGCTGTGAGAAGCAGCAGCTAAAATGTGGAGAGCAGTGGGCATTGTGTGTCCCATTTTCTCTGCCACGGTGCCAGAGCCAAGGGTGTCTGATGAAATCTCCTAATGGAACATGTGAATGCTTTGAGCAGTTGAGCACAGTTCAGCAAAGCAGAGCTGAACTAATGTGGGCTGCCCTGTTTGCCAGTAAACAGATAATTGCACTCTGTTGTTTAATTGAATTTTCAGGAAACTAAAATACACTTCAGTTGGTGTCCACCGTGAAAATGCGTTCTCTTTGCGTCTCCTGTGTATAGGGGATTGAGTTGCTGTGGGAGGGAGAATGTCTATCAGCTACACAGATAAGGGTTGAGGTGAAATTATTATAAAAATACTACAATTTCTTCATCTTATGCAATTTACCCAGGAGGTTTTTTCATTGCAGCTGCTGTTACCCATAGTGATCTCTTCGTAGATGGATTAGAGTCAGGGAACATTATTAGGCCACAAAAAGTTCTTTTGTTTTTGTGAAGCAACCTTGCAGCTGCATGGCTCATACGTGATTAGTCTGCATTTCTTGGCCACCAGCCACTCTAAATGGTGAAGAGCACAGTATTGGATAGTGTGAAGGGGTTTTTTTATGTATTTTAGTGTGTTTTTTTCCTAAAAAATAAATAAAATCAAAGAAACCTTCTGATTTGTGTTCTTTCTCACGAGGCTATAATTTCAAAGGCTCCACATGCAAGTTATGTCATCATAACCTCCTCTGTTCTTCTTTGCTTGCTTCATGCACAGTTTTCTCAGGGAGAAAAGACTTTCAAATTCTCAGGAACATTCCTACTCTGAAAATACTAAGAATTTTCTGATGCCCTTAAGCACAGTGGACAAGCCTGATGTTTCCTGGGTTTGTGCTTCATTCAGCATCACTTTCCATTGAGTGTTACAACAATTGCAAAGGGGACTTGAACACATATAAATGGTTCCCTGTTACTCTTGCTTGCCAATAAAAGCTGAAGAACCTCAACAGAGAATCCCAGTTTCTGTTTTCAGATGTCCTTTTGGTTTAATTGCCTAAATTTAAATAGTGGACTGTAGTTTTCCAAGGTAAAGATGCCCCAAAAGTTTCACTTTTGAACCTCAGGAAGTCATACTCTGAGTAAGAAAACAGACACTTTGAGAAAAGAAATTTGAGATGGAGGAGACTGTCATAATTTTCTAACTCCTTCATTTAGTTAAGTACCTGAAAGGAAGATGGTGAAATGTTAATGGTGTCTCTAGAATTATTGCTGCCTCAGTTTGGTGCAACTAGAATTGATGTTCCAACCTTGATCACCTGACAGCTTTCAGAAATTTTTGCAGATTACCGAATCGCCACCTTTTAAATTAGAAATTCCATCCTTTAAGTTTGCTCTGAAGACCATTCTCTAGCCTCATGGGCCACAAAAGGTGTTATACCATGCTTTGAAAGCACATTTTCTGTAAGGCATACCTAAAATATCAAGAGTAATTTAATGATTGTTCATAGAGTCGTAATTCAGATGCCAGCAGCATATTTTCTTCAATAAAAACACGTCCATGTAAGGAAGTAATCCATTCCCCTAGTCAATTTTAAAGTTTCTTGTTCACTTTAAATATTTCATTACATTAATTTTTCAAAACAACAAAACAAACATTCATCAAGTGAAACTAAGCATGTCACCCTTGAATATGTACATCTGTTGCTCTCCTGCTGCTTCCCTGCATAATTCATTTTAATACATTTAACGCGTACATTCTCATTAAAATTCTTTACACACATTTATGTATATGTACAGTTTGCATTGAAAAGGAGAAAAAGTAGGAAATTGTTCCATGGAAGGAGAGTCATTAACATGACTGCTTGGACTATATCTGGAATACTGTGCCCAGTTCTGGGGTCCTCACATCAACAGAGGAGAGGGAGCTGTTGGAGAGAGTCCAGCGCAGAGACAGAGAGATGATGGAAGGGATTGGAGCATCTCCCTTGTGACGAAAGGCTGAGGGAGCTGGGACTGTAGCCTGGAGAAGAGGAGACCGAGGGCGGACCTCATTCATGTCTATAAACACATAAAGGGAAAGTGTAAGGAGGATGGAGTCAAGCTCTCAGTGACATCCAGTGATAAGACAAGGGGCAAGGAGTGCTAGCTGGAACACAGGAGGTTCCACTGAAATGTAAGAAAATACTTTGTCAGGGTGAGGTTGAGAGAAGAGTGTCCCCGGCTGCCCAGAGAGGGTGCGGGGTCTCCTTCTCTGGAGACATTCAAACCCTACCTAGACGCTTTCCTGTGTGACCTGATGTGGTTGTTCCTGCTCCAGCACAGGGAGATTGGACTCGATGATCTATCCAGGTCCCTTCCAATCCTGACATTCTGTGATTCTCTCTTTTTGTATTATGTACATGAGGTCTACCTTTAGCCACCTTTCTCAGCATGCATTGTCTTCTGTCTGAGTATCTCCGAGTCATTTCTTCAGTGGCATTAGAAATTTTCTCCAGGATGTTTTCTCTTATTCTTGATGTCTTAGTTCCTCTTTAAGTGCATACTCCATCTACTCTTCAGCTTCTTCTATTCAGATCATGTAATATATATGCAATATCTTCTGTGAATGAGTTCCAATGAGCCAAGAGAACATCTATAATTTTTTAGTTGTCCTAAAAGAGTTCTTATGGCTACAGTGCTGGAAAAGGTTTAGATTTTAAAATTCCATTTGGTTTGTTGTTTCTTTTCCTCTATCTGTACTTTCAGTGATTGCAGCAGTTTGGTCTCATTTATTTTAGCATCAGGGAGTTGTTTCAGTTTCTTAGATATATAAAAAAGATGTCAGTCTGGTAGCTTGAGGTGGCAACTTTTCAAGCCAATGACTTCTTAATTCAGTGACTGCTGAAGTTTGTTCTCTGAAATCCCTCATTAGGTGTGATTTCTGATTAATGTTGCATTGAAGGGGGTGTGATTATTAAAAGCAATCATTAAGAGTTACCATAACTTTATGAATCGCAAGAAAAGTTTATAACTGCAGAAGAAAACTCAATATCCTTTGAGTGGAAATGAGGTCCATATTTATGAAGTAAAAAAAGTAAATGGTGATTTAAGGAATTATCTTCAAGAATCACTCTTGAGGAGTAAATGACATTTTATGTAAGGTGGTATGTAGTTGTGTCTACCTGAGTTCTTTGTTCTTTTACATTGAGCTTTTGATAGGTATTGCTTAGAAACCTCATGGGAAGTATATGATACACAAGATTAGAAAGATATGAAGTACATGTAGATTGTCTGTTTGAGTAAAGTTTTTATTTCTAGGATACAGAATTGATATACATGTTCTGGAAAAGTTTATTCAGAGTTTACAGGGGAAGCTCCTCATTGCTCCCTGGATATCAGAAAACCTCTATCAGCAAGGAAGAGATTGAAAGCCATGTGTGAGCCCTTTAAAAAGATTAGGTCAGGTGCATTCAGTGCCTTTGACTTCCTTGAAATTGAGTAACAGAAAATGCAGCTGTGAAAGGAAAATTGAGAGAGTTCCCTTCTGAGCAAGACTTACTTCATTTTATTCAGATTACCTTGTTCAAAATAAGCAGCATAGCTGTGGATTGTAATGTCCAGCACTGTCAAATATAGGTTATGAACTTTAGGAAGCAAGCTCAGCCCTGAGAGATAGTAGATCTGGAGGCAGCTGAGCTTGAATGCTCTATAAGTCCTTTCCTCAAATGTTGGTGAGAGTTTGTTATCTCCAGTAGTGGGTAAGTACAGTTTTCAGGTGTAGTCGTGGGATGAGTTAATAATCCGTGTATAACCTTGAGAGAAGGAGACATATTGTCTCTAGAAGTCTGCTGTGCATGGTGCACCTCTACAGGTGTATATTGCTGGCTTTATAGTGGTATTTTTTTACTCTTACGGGATTTTATCTGCTGAATTATCTGGCCCAAGTTCTTATGTATAGATAATAAATGGTACAACAGCATAAATGCTGGAGACTGGGAGCAGATTTTGAGGCCAATGGGCTGGAACAATTCATCTCCAAAAGGTCTCAGCAATAGGAATGACTGGTGTGAAATGATGATCAGAGGGCTAGAGCACTTCCCTTAGGAGGACAGGCTGAAGGAGTTGGGGTTGTTCAGCCTGGAGAAGGCTCAGGAGGGATCGCTTCTTAATACCTGAAGGGGGCTACAGAAAGGCTGGGGTAGGACTTTTTAGTAGGTCCAGGATGGCAGGACTAGGAGTACTGGATGTAAATTGGAAGAGGGGACATTTAGGCTGGAGAGAAGAAGGAAGCTCTTTCCTGTGAGGGTGGTGAGACACTGGAAGAGGTTGCCCAGAGAGGCTGTGGATGCCCCCTCAATCCCTGGAGGTGTTTAAGGCCAGGCTGGAGGAGGCACTGAGCAACCTGGTGTAGTGGGAGGTGTCCCTGCCCATGGCAGAGAGGTTGAAAGTAGATGATCTTTAAGGTCCCTTCCAACCCAAACCATTCTATGACTACTGTGAAATTGCTTGTTTATGCTTTTCCTTTGCAATCAAAGTTGCATCAGGGTGTTGCAT
>VZTY01007869.1:0-36584 GCA_013400935.1 Turnix velox | reverse complement strand
ATGTGTACATTAATTGGGATGCTGTAGTAATCCAGAGTAAAAGAAGAGAATGCCTCAGAGATAAAATATGTTGGTGCCTCATCTCCAAGTGACTGACTTACAGTAATCATAAAATCATAGAATGGTCTGGGTTGGAAGGGACCCAGGGATGATGTAGTTCCAACCCCCTGCCATGGGCAGCGACACCTCCCACCAGACCAGGTTGCTCAGTGCCTCATCCAGCCTGGCCTTAAGCACCTCCAGGCAGAGGGAGCATCTACAACCTCTCTGGGCAATCTGTTGCAGTGTCTCACCACCTTCACAGCAAAGAACTTCTTTCTTCTCTCCAGCCTAAATGTCCCCTCTTCCAATTTGCATCCATTATTCGTAGTCCTGCCATCCTGGACCCTATTAAAAAGTCCTACCCCAGCCTTTCTGTAGATGCCCTTCAGGTATTGAGAAGCTACTCTGAAGTCCCCCCTGAGCCTTCTCTTTTCCAGGCTGACAAAGAAAGGTTGATAATGTGCAGTGTGTTTCTCCATTATGATATGGCAGATGACAAGGATGGCATATTCATAGCGGGATTATTTCTCCAAATATTCATGAAATTATCTGAAAAATTTCGGGCTGCTAAAAATGAAGTATTTCCCTCCTAACTGCTTATTCGTTATGCCTGCATTCTTATCAAGAAGTCTCAAAGGTTTGTGGCAAAAACTGCAATGGGTCATGTAGGCTTTTCTCTCTCTCCTCTGCTTGTTCATTGACCTCATGTAAATGCAATCATTTATCCTCAATTTTTTTTTACTAATGTATCGAAGGCAGACTTGATATTGTCAGACATGCAATGGAATACGCTCCAGGAAACCTTCCTTCCAGTGGTGAGGTGACAAATGAAAAGGAAAATAAAAATGGATTTTGCAATTTAAAACCTTGTGTGCTCAGGGAAGAATGCATAGCTAGCTATAGCTTGATATGATTCATTGCTATATATGCAGGGAAGGATCTTACACAAAAGCTTTATGGGAGATACCAGGATATTTAAAGTAACATGAGGACTGTTCTACATAATGGCTTTATGTAACACAAGCTAAAAGAAAGGTTTGGGGCAAAGGACCTGGGGGTCCTGGTGGGCAGCAGGATGACCATGAGCAAGCAATGTGGTATTGTGGCCAAGAAGGCCAGTGGAATCTTGGTATGCATTAGAAGGGGTGTGGTCAGTAGGTGGAGAGAGGTTCTCCTCCCCCTCTGCTCTGTCCTGGTGAGGCCACATCTGGAATACTGAAATCCCTACACGTTGCCCATTGAATTGCAGAGACGGTTACATGAAAAGTGCTGACATGGCTCTCTGGGGGTCTGTTTAGGGCAAAAACAGAACCATATCTCTTGACCTGTAATTTTCATACCCAGAACAAATTATTGTGTTCCATTTGTAAGTCTTAGTGAGAAGGGGTTTTAGTGTAAGTTGTAGGGTCCTAAGCTTGTTGCAACATTGCTGTTTAAAATGTATTTCACTGATTTTTATTGGGTGCTTTTGTTCCTAGTAGGCAGCTGTATCTGGATATATGATTTATCGTTCTATGTTACATTTTTGAGTTGATTTTTCATCATCTATATATAAATAAATTGTGCTGCCAAAGTTGGGAATTGAACTCCCAAGGTTTGCCTACCAGTCATGACCAGATGTATCCTCAGGTGAGGTGACTGAATCATTAAGACTAATGACTCCGCACTTTCTGTGCAGGATGGGAAGTTCACACTTAGGAGAGATACAGTCATATCACAGAATGTCAGGGATTGGAAGGGACCTCAAAAGATCATCTAGTCCCATCCCCCTGCCAGAGCAGGAACACCTAGATCAGGTCACATAGAAAGGTGTTCAGGTGGCGTTTGAATATCTCCAGAGAGGGAGACCCCACAGTCTCTCTGGGCAGTCTGTGCCACTGATCTCTTACCCTCACCCTGACAGGTTTTCTCCTATTTCTGTGGGAACTCCTGTTTTCCATCTTGCACCCTCTGTTTTGTGTCCTGTCATTGGATGTCTTATATTCTTCTAACCATTGGTGTGTATACAGCAGCCAAGGTGGGTATCTACAACTGAGAAAAACTGTCTCTGCTCTCTGTGCCATGAGGCGTTTTGACTTGCGCATTATAGACAAAGGATTTGAAGCAGGCAGTACTTCAGATTGCAACATGACTGGATGGCCTCTACCAATCCAGTGGTGAAACACTCAAAGAGATTGCCCAGAGAGGTTGTGGATGCTCCATTTCTGGAGGGAGCCATGGGCAGAGACACCTCCCACTGCACCAGGTTGCTCAGTGTCTCGTCCAGCCTGGCCTTAAGCACCTCCAGGGAGGGGGAGCATCTACAACCTCTCTGGACAATCTGTTGCAGTGTCTCACCACATTCACGGGAAAGAACTTCTTTCTTGTCTCCAGCCTGAATCTCCCCTCTTTCAATTTGCATCCATTCCTCCTAGTCCAGCCAGTCTGGACCCTGTTAAAAAGTCCTACCCCAACCTTTCTGTAGCCCCCTTCCGGTATTGAGAAGCTGCTATGAGGTCCCCTTGAACCTTCTCCAGGCTGAGGAACCCTAGGTCTTTCATCCCTCAGTTCTTCGTTCTCCAGAAAGAAGAGTACTTTAAAAAAAGCAATGACAACCATACAGGGTTTAATAACTTATTATGTGAGGAATGAGCTAAATCATAAAATTAAGAAAAAAATAGAGCTAAGTGGAAGTACTTTACAGGGAATAGAGTAGCAATGTGTAGAAGAATGCTGCCAAACATAAAATACAAGGGCATATTATTTTTCAATTTAGACATCCTTATGTGATCAGAATTGTGTGATGAAGAGCTTTAGCTTTTGTAGGTGAATGTTTAGCTGAGTGTATTTGCTGGAATATCTGTCCTTTGCGGCAAAAAGCTCTTTTGTACCTTATAAGCCCATGTGGCCTGACAGAGGTGTCTTTGTGTGGGTGCTGAGTGATTGCATGCTTCCTGGGTTATTCATGTTAACATTTGTATTATAGTAGTGAGTTATAGGGGATGAGCTGCAGAGATTGTGATGTTACACTGGAATGTATTAACTCAGATGATTTTTAAAAAAAGCATTTTTCTGAGTGCTGGGCTTTGAGGCAAAGCACGTAAACAGGTATTCTTTAAAGCAAACTTTGTGTTCTGGTGGTGTCAGTCCATGGCCTGATCTTGGTGTCCTTCAGTTTGCTGTGTTGTATGGCAGCTGTGATCCAGGGATCTCTGTATAAAATGTGAGAATGGGCTCAGTGATAAAAAATAATCCCTTCTGAGAGCTCAGTTTCCCCATGTATTGGGAGAATATTTTTGATCCTGGAGAGCACACAGGTGGAAATCATGAGGAAGAGAGTGCTGTAATCCTGCATGGATGAAAGCACTTTGCATTATAACCAGTTCTGTTCTGCCACTTAACCACCACCAGGAGACAAAAGGCAGGAGTAAGTACTCTGCTGTTAAACCCAAGTGTTATGTCTTGATTCTTTTCTGCCAAAAGCACTTCAGACTAAGTGTACAGCTATACATTAGGCTGGAGACTCCCACTTGAGTTAGAATTTTTACACCTCAGTGCATCATTATGCTGACTTTGTGTCTGTGCTGGATGACAGTAGGTACTGCTCTTTGTTGGGCAGTGTACAGAGCTGCGTGATCTGCCTCTAAATACAGTTATTTCAGCGTGCCTTTAAAAAGCAATGGCAAGTAAATCCCCAGATCTGCCTTTGGCTGTCAGTGAAATAAAACTTTTACCAGTCACACAGAGTGAGCTCACCTTCCTTGAACTTGATTTTTAATACTTATCTACCCTGGGGATCTGTGCTTCTCATTCCCTGCCCCTTCCATGCATAGAAGTTTCATTGATCTCCAGAGGATTTCTGTGTACCTGGTGTCATTGCCAGGGTGTACAACAGAGGCTTGTGGTGCAGGGAAGAGGAGCACAGCACTGACTGGAAAGAAAATATGCATCAAAGGATTGTCCGCCAAGAACATTAAGTTAGCTTTTTACGTAGAGAGAGGCACTGAGCTGAATTTATGTTCAGCTTAATTTCTGTTTCATACCATTTCCAAGTTTCATTCTCCTCCACCTCTGTGAATGCTCCAGGTCACTCTTTGCTGCCTTCAGGTGTAGGCTTCCTGGTTTTATTATTTCCCATAAACTATCTGGTTACCTAAAATAGGTATCTGTGGCTCTGAAGCACACAGCTCAGTGCATGCAATTCTGTGAAACACTCATGTATGGAGTATATAATTCTGTGTGGAAGAGGAAAGGGGCATTCTCTGTTTCAATAATCTTAAGAAGTATTGGTTTTGGGGTGGGGACTGCGCTCATCAGGTGTTGGATTGACTTGCAGCTACAGCCTACATTTGGGTTGTTCCACCAGTGCTGTGTGGAAGCTTGGAGGATTGGGTTAGCAGCAGTGCAAATGGGGAGACATTATTTTAAGCATAAAGAAATAAGAACACTGCTGTCTGGTTTGCAAACTGAAGAAGAAAAAATGATGCTCTATTATTTCAGTGACATAATTCCTCTCATGCTCTGCACTGCCTGAAATATTTTGACCTGATCTTTGTACCTTGAGGGGTCAAATTTAGGGGAGAAGCTTTTCTCCTTCTATTGTCCTTGTCCATGTACACAAAATATTAATACATCACAGAGGAGCTGTTAGGGATCTCTTGCTTGTCTTGGTGTTAGTCTTCACTGCGGTATGCGATGTGGCCTCGGGCCTGGGCGAGGCACGGCTGGTAGTGCCCCTCAGTCCGGGGCGGGGCACGACTGGTAGTGCCGGTTGGCCTCGGTTGGTGTTTAACGAATCATTGAGTGGCAGTTGTGCGGTTCTGAAGGACTTTTTGTTCCCCAGTGTTTTTGAAGGGTATAAAAGTGTGTGAGTAGGTAAAATAAACGGACATTTTGCTACCATCAAGGAGTGTCCCGTCTCCCAATTGTAACACTTCACCTCTTTCCTCATTTAGAATTTAGCTCTCATTAGGCCCTTTAAAAAAAAAAAATTGTTTTTATTGTATATCGCCAACAAATCAATCAGAGGAGCTATCCCTGTGAATACAGAACATCCATGGAGGCCAACATTGATTTCTCCTCAGCTGCTTCTTATTACAAAGTTCCCTGGTGAGAGGAAGACGCTAAACAGAAGCTAATAGACATTACATCCCCCATGCATTTTCACATTCTGACAAAAACATTTCAGGGTGGATTTTTTTCCTTCCCTATTAAGAATTTAGCTGCTCTTGCTTGAAAAAAGGTTAAAAATATATTTCACCTATTCTCTCTTTCTGTGCTGGAGAGAAAAAAAAAAACAACTTGCAGAGGAATCATTATTCACCCTGTTCTGCAGAGTTCTGGTTGCCTTGCAATGATCACTTGCATGGTGGAAATATTTATATTTCCTGCTGTGCTAATTGGTGTTACTGGGAAAGTCTGGAAGACAGGTATTTCTCAGCTTCCAAGATTAGTAAAGAGAGTGAAAACCAACCAAATTATTTCAATAGGATTGTTGGCTTTTTCTGCAAGAAAAAAAAACACATTGCAGAAACAAAAATACTTTGAAGATTGCTGTCTGTTGTGCAGAAATGTGGGAGCAGTACCATGGGATCATTGTTGTGAAAGGCAGATGCATGAAGATGTGATAGCCTAGGATAAGTTGTTTTGAGGTTCTCCAGTTGACAGTGAAGGTGGAATGCTCCTTTTATGTCACTGCACAGCAGGGCCCCAAAGCAAACTTCTCTGTAGCCAGCTTACCCCTTCTCTGAGGAGCACATCTTGCTAGAGTGTTCTTCATGTGGTGGTTGTTCCCAGTGGTTGCAGTGGGCAATGATCTACTTCCACTCTCATGGTCACAATTTCCCCTCACCTCTTCTCAATGCCAAGAATTCCTGTCACGATAAAGAAGTCCTCATGGTCATTGCTGTCTCTCTTGGTCCAAATTTTATGGAAAGAGGGGAGAAAAAAACCAAAACACAACAAAAATAAACAACACTAAAAACCAAAATCCTGTCCTCCACAGAGGAGAGCTGTTGGCTCACAGCCTTTGCCCACTGTGGCTCAAATGTCATCTCCAGCATTCAGTTTAATCCAAAGGAAGATCAGGAGTATGTGAAGGCAATTTTCAATCAGATTTTCTCTTTAGTTCCTCTCTCAACTCTTAATGCTGAATTGCATTTGTTAGACACCAGGATCAGGCCGTGTGTGTTTGAAAATCTGGCTGGAAGTTTTAAAACTTTTTTGTTTTTTTAATCCCACTTTACCAAGGGGCTCCTTCTCTATATGGTCTGCATGTGGGCTGTTGGCTTATTTTTAAAGCCTGTGTAGGTTAGTTTGCCACAATTAAGTCAACCTAAGCATTCTTCAGATGCCTGCAGCGTTGGAATTTGAACATAAATTGCTTCTAGGAGAAACAAATCAAACTTGCATTGCAGACCTATCAAAAGTACATTAATATATATTAACTTGAAAGTTCTTGGTAGAAACAAATCAAACTTGCATTGCAGACCTATCAAAAGTACATTAATATATATTAACTTGAAAGTTCTTGGTAGAAACAAATCAAACTTGCATTGCAGACCTACCAGAAGTACATTAATGTATATTAACCTGAGAGTTCTTGGTGGAAGGGGAGAAAAAAACCAGCAGTGCTTCTTTTAGCAGTGCCATATCCAGAGACATTTAAATTCATTTTGTTTCTAAATTGAGTTTCTTTTCAAATTCCAGGCCAAACCAGCAGTCATCTCTATTTCTCAGCATTTGTAATGAAAGCATATATAGTGCTGGACTGATATGGTACAGGAATAAGTGAAAGGCTAGGGAAAGGAAGTGACTTGCTATTATGAAGAAGAACTTAGCCTGGGATGTGGATCTGATTATGAATGTCTTCTGTAGGCAGAGAAAATTGGGCAGTGGTGAATTTTGTGTCTATTATTGTCTATCACCCATCTGTAAGATTCCACAGATGAGTCAAAAGGAGACAGACACTGGAGGTTTAACCAAACTCTTTATGATTAAATTCCCTTTTTTGTTTTGCACAACAAAAAAAAGGGCTCAAAAGAGTCTTTCACCCTGAACTCTCAGTCACATTTTTCTGTCTCCATGTCATAAATAAAACCTGTGAATCATAAAATCATAGAATGGTTTGGGTTGGAAGGGATTTTATAGATCACTTAGTTTCAAACCTCCTGCATTGGGCAGGGACACCTCCCACTACACCACGTTGCTCAATGCCTCATCCAGCCTGGCCTTAAGCACTTCCAGGGATGGGGCATCCACAACCTCTCTGGGCAACCCCTTCCACTAATGAACTTCTTGCTTATCTCCAGCCTAAATTTTCTCTCTTCCAATTTCCATCCATTTAGGCAGAATCCTGCAGAAATAGGAAGCCATCATCTCTTTAGCACTAGGTGTTGCTTGGAGGATTCATCCTGAGTAGCTTCCCCCATGTGCTCCGTAGAAAATGAACTCATTGATTGCTCATGCAATGTGTTTCTCATCAATAAAACCTTAGTTCTGATTGCACAGAGAAAATAGAGTACTCGCTGCATTGGCAACAGCAGTATTAGTTTAAGCAGGTCTCTTAAAAAGTGGTTTGGAAAGGTGCTGACCTGTCAGTGGGAGAGAAAAGTAGCTTGTTCAATGTTAAGGCTAAATACTGAATGCAGTTTGAAGATGAGAAATTACTTGGACTGTAGATGGCACAGGGCAATCTTTTTTTCTGAACTGAGCTGTAATGACTCTCTCTCTTACAGTTCATTTTGGCAGAAAGATGAGTCTCCCTCATCCTCTCCCTCGGAAAGCCACTGTGCAGATGAACAGGCTGAGCATATTCTGCTCTCACAAGTTATAATAAAATAGGTGATAATACAACGTGGTTAGCTCGAGGTTGGTAGTTTTTCAGCAATAAATATTATTTACTTTGTGCAGTGTGCACAAAAACCTTGGATTGAGTCTTAATGTACTGCTGTGGTAATAGTGATTGATCCACCAGATGTCATACTCTAGGTACTGCCTGTTACTAGCATAAAATCAATAAATATTGGGTTAGCACACTTACAGAAGGTGGAGTATATAGTAACAAACATCCAGGGTTATTACTACATATGCAAGCTTTTGTGCTTTTGGAAGCAAAAAACCCCAAAAACATATAGCAGCTTGGCTTAAAATGCAAAAGACGGTAGCGCATTTCAGCCTCATTTTCAAAGCAACTGAATATTTAACTGCTGACAAATAAAAAAGCACATTCAGTGGTATGAGCTACAGAGAAATCTGAATCTAGCCCAGCCTCGTTCTCTCACAGATCCCAAGTGTGTGGTGAAAGCAGTAATAGGTAGAATTTATAGAATCATATAATGGTTTAGGTTGGAAGGGACCTTAAAGATCATCGCATTCCATGGGCAGAGGCATCTCCAACTAGACCAGGTTGCTCAATGCCTCATCCAGCCTGGCCTTAGACACTTCCAGGAAGGGGACATTCACAACTTCTCTGGGCAACCTCTTCCATTGTCTCACCACCCTCACCCTAGAGAACTTCTTTCTTCTTTCCAGCCTAAATTTCCCCTCTTCCAATTTGCATCCATTCCTCCTAGTCTTGCCCTCCTGGACCCTATGAAGAAGTCCTACACCAGCCTTTCTGTACCCCCCTTCAGGTATTGGTAAGTCATGCTGCAGTGTGTTAAAATGGTTCCATTCAGAGGAGTTAGCAAAAAAAGAGCAAGAAATGTTTGTGTTATTTTCCCATTCATTTTTGTGCAAATGTGCTTTTCCAAGGCTGTTTGCATTTCTCATTGTATTATCTCTCTTATTTAGATTGTATATTCTTTGTGGCATAGATATTATATCAGTATTTTCCAAGAAAATAGACACACTATGCTACCATCGCTTTTACTTGTGGTAATAATAGAATAGTCATCTACTGGGTCTTTTCTTATTTTGGTGATTCTTACTATAGAGATTTGACAAAAATAGTGGTTTGACTGTTGAATCAATCTGAATATTGGTGGTGTTTGGGATGTATGGACATGGGACTGAAGTCCTCAAACAAATGTGCAATCCTTTTTTGCTGTTTCCAGAGAATCATGGGAAATACCATACCATACCACACACCATACTATGTGTTGAGATGGAATGGACTTTCAAAGGCCATCTAGTCCAACCCCATGCATTGAGCAGGGACATCCTGCACTAGATCAGGTTACTCAGACCCTCAGCAAGCTCTTGAATGTCTCCAGGAATAAGGCTTCCCACCACCTCTCTGGTCAATCTCATAGAATCATGCAGTGGAATTACATATAGCAGATAATTCTTGTTCAAGTTTGATGTTAGACTTGATTCCAAAGTGCCAAAAACATAGAAAATCCACCCTGTGAAATGTTTCAAAGCTTAATTTTTTTTTGTTTATTTCATGTGTTGAGTTAAAACACAATTTCAGAATTTTCATATCCAAGAAACTCTGCAACAGTGCTGAACTTTCAGCTTCTTTGATCTAATTTTCAGTTTGTCACTCAAAGTGGGAGAAGCTGCAGTCAAAGTTAGATATTGTTTGACAAGGGCACATGTTACAGGATTCAGAGAGTTGACAGTCTCTGAAAGAAGTGCTGATTTTTCCCCATTTAAAATGGAGAAGGAAACTTAAGTTGAAATAACAAAGAAAACTGAAGACAAGGACAGAAAATTTGGAAACAGAAAACCTGAAAACAGGAAAAAAAGTTATTTTTTTCTTTTATTCCTAAGTATTTGTTCTTCTGTCCAGAATGATGTGATGTTATAGCATTTCTCTCCTGAAGGAAAAGAAGAAGCTCTCACGAGTTTAGTGATCCCAAACAATCTTCATTTCCAATCCCATCATAACATGTAGCTATTTTTTTATTCTGGATCTCATCAGATCTTCATGTAAGATTTCATGTGGCTTTTATGGAGATCAGTATGAATATGCAAACACTGGACACAAACTAAATGAGGCAAGGCTGACAAGCAAGAAATCAGCAAGGCTAAAGCAAGGAAAATCATACTGTTTAATTTTTTAAGATCAGATTGACAAGGGGTTGTGTTTGTTTTTAATAGTCATGCCTAGTTAATTTCCTTCAACTAGTAATTGTTGAAACTTTAGCTTGAGGTTTTTTTTAAAAATCATATCACAGAGTAATTTAACAATGGTTATTACCCCTTAAGTCTTTTAGACGTGCAATTATGCAAATCCACCTAACACAATTTTCACTGTATTTTCTTTCCTTGGTTGAGATCACTGTTAGAAGAATGAATTTACATAATGGCATCTGCTACTCCACTTGCAACTTGTACTTAAAAAAGAAAGTGTGTGTAAAGTAACTTGTGCAACAGTTTGGCTCTTCCTCACCTTAGAGACTTGTCATTTAGATTTGTTTCCTCCTACTTTAGTAAAGATACAAATACAGAACTGAGAATAAGCAAGGAACTGAGAATACAGTTTAGAATATTTGCCAGTGGTGTTTTCATTTCTACAGCACATTCTCTCTGAAATATGCATACTTCATTTTAGACGTAGCCAGAATCATCTATAGAATCATGGAATGGTTTGGGTTGGAAGGGACTGTGAAGATCATCTAGTTCCAACCCTCCTCCCATGAGCAGGAACACCTCCCACTAGACCAGGTTGCTCAATGCCTCATCCAGCCTGGCCTTAAACACCTCCAGGGATGGGCCCTCCACCCCGTTTCTGAGCAACCTGTTCCAGTGTCTCACCAGCCTCCCAAGAAAGAACTTCTTTCTTATCTCCAGCCTAAATCTCCTCTCTTCCACTTTGCATCCATTACTCCCAGTCCTGCCATCCTGGACCTATTAAAAAGTCCTGCCCCAGCCTTTTTGTAGCCTCCTTCAGATACTGAGAAGCTACCATGAGGTCCCCACTGAGTCTTCTCCAGGCTGAAGAAGACCAACTCCTTCAGCCTGTCCTCTTAAGAGAGGTGCTTCAGCCCCCTGATCATCTTCGTGGCCCTCCTCTGGACCTGCTCCAGCAGCTCATTGTCCTTATGTTGAAGACTCCGGAACTGGACGCAGTAACTCCAGTTTGGTTCTCACCAGAGCCAAGTAGAGTGGCATCATCACCTCCTTTGACCTGCAAGCACAACAATGCAGGAAGGCAAATACTGGGCATGTTTCTGCTGGTGGGTCATTGAGATCCTTATCATTAAGCTCCATTTATCTAACTGATTGCAGTCCACTACAAATGCCAGTGTTCAGACAGGTTAGAAAGCATTAAAATTGTGTTATGTAGAGAGAGGCCTTATGGACAAATAAATCTCCTGAATGTCATGCACTAACAGAGGTAGCAGATGTTGTATTTGGAAAAGAGAGGACTAAGAAGTAGAAGTTTAATAATAGAAAAAAGGCGCTGGATAAATTTTAAGCTACTTGGAAATCACATTTCACAGCAGAGTTTTGTTTTCTTGCACAGAAGTGTTTAATTCTACACCTTTATTTTTCTTTCTGAAGAGTTTTCTTGTTTTTAATAGAATTTATATCAGTGTGGAACAGTCCACAAGGACAGTACAGAAGAACTGTGATAAAATTACTTTCCGAGCTGGTTTTCTTCAGAACCTGGAGTCACAAATGCAGGAAGTGTGTGAGTGCACATGCAGAAGAAGGGAAATCATGTCCTTTTACCAGCATTTATTATTTTTAGAAGGTGAGAGACTAAAGGTAAAGCAGAAGGGTGCAAAGGTTGCAGAGGAAAAAGGGCCATGTCGAGGTGGGTGCTCTGTAATTATTCTGATCACGTAGAGTAGGTTATATATTTATGAAATACAGGGAGCAGACATGCCAATTGAGTTAAACCCATTAACAGTGAATCTTCCAGGGATCCCTACAGCTTCTCATCGCTCAATATCAGGCATTAAGATTAACTGTAGACATCAGTGGAGAAGATTACAGTCTCTGTGGAACCAACACCACAGAAAGGAGACAGGCAAGTCATCATCAGGCACACAATTCTTGTGCTCAGAATAATTGCCTGTTTGCTCTTTGTTCCAGCTCCATTCCTTGGGCTTAGATCTCCTGCACATCTAGTTAGAACTCCCAGAACTAATATCAGCTTTCCTGTCACCTCACTCATTAGTTTTGTCAGTGGAATTCAAGGAGGAAAGTCAAAAACATGGGTTTTGGAGGCTTTTTCTTAAGGAATTCTCTCTTTTCTCTTTTTGTGTAAATAGAGACCTGTCTTTTATCTTGTCAGCTTGTTTCTTTAGGCTACACTGGCAAAGACATCTAAATAAATTGAGATTTTACAATACAAGTATTGTTGCTTGAAGATCATTATTGCTGTATCCTTTCCATCAACCATCACACCTTAAAAAAAAAAAAAACAGAGACTTTAGAATGGGAAAAAATACATTGAATAGGAGATTGGATGTGTTCTCTTCAGACTTCTTCTCCAGAATTCTTCTCTTCTGAGTCTTAGACTGTGGGAGTAATGCTTTGAATAAAGGAGCAACATAAAAAAACATGTTTAATTTGTTTAATGCAGTGCTAGGAAATCTCAGTGAAAAGAGTGGTAATACACAGGTGGCCTGCTGAGAATCTTCTCTGGACAAAAAAAAATATATCTCACTCCTAGTTAAGTAGAATTCTGTCACTAGAAAAAGTAAAGGGCAGTCATCCTTGAAACTTCAAGTATTTATCCTTAGAAAACTGATCTGCACTTATGAAATAAGTGGTAGATGGATATGGAAAACCTGAAAACCAATAATCACATGGTCCTACTGTCTTAAATGGATTTATGTTAGTTGAGGAAGACCAACAAAATCAGCTTTAACTCCTGCAGGGGAAATTTGTGAAAAACAATAAAATACTAAAGATAAACTTGAACAATTGCTCCTACAACCTTTGTTCCAAAGACTATAAATGCTTTTATGGAAAATACGTTGCAGGATTTGTTAGTTGCTGACACTGAAATTATTGAGTGTACTGAAATACTGTTTCTCTTTCCTTAACACTGACATTTTTTCATTGTTTTATGCACACTCATATATGTCGCTCAATTTGTAGCCACTGTTTTCTCTCTCAGTGTTACAAAAACATGAAGGATGTAATTTTCATATCATAATGATTATCTCTGTGATCTGCCTAATCGTTAATTAGCTGGCAAATCCTTGCAGTAGAGTAACAATGCCAGCCAGTGTTTGACAGAAAGATGCATGGATTCTTCTGCTCAACTGTCTTGTCTTGTCCTCAGTCAACTGTTTTCTTCTGGCAAATTTTTTTAAAAGATTCATGTGAACAAAATAATTATCAGTTTCCAATACAATTTTGGAATCATCTTGCAGAGATCATGTGTGAAACAGTTCGACACAAAAGAGAGAAATTTCAGATAGGGGTTGATTTTTTGCTTCTGTGCTATCATTGATCTTTGTTTTATTGTTGGTTTAAAATATCACACTGTACATTATTAAAGTGAGGGAGCTTCAGTTCACGCAAAAAAATTCTGGAAAATAGATTTTCTATCAGAATTGGAAACAGAATGAAAAGTAATGAGAAAAGAAATTAGGTTAAAAGGCCGGAAAAGCCATTAGAAACTGTATGTTTATGTATTATCTAGCAAATCAAATGTCAGGGAAAGATGTGAAATAATTATGAATCATTTAAAACCAAAAGTAAGCAGACAATGAGAGCCTATATTTTTATATTTCGGGGACTGCATCCAGACTGTTAAATCCATCACTAAAGCAATTACATGTCATTATTCTGAGTTTAGCAGATGTTGAACAGCCACAACTTCCTTTATGGTCATGCTGTCTGCAGCTTTGAAGAAAATCTTCACTCACCAAACATTGCTTTCTGCTGTTAAAGTGAGGGGCTTCACTTTACACACAGAGCAGAGGTGACCACTGAAATCATGTCCACCAGAATTTTCAGAGCCATATTATACAAATTCAACAATGTTGAGGGTCAATATGGAGTGAGACCTGGAGATGAAGGGATGGACAATTAACAACAGGAAACCTGACTTTATGAAAAGAGTATTTCCACCAGGAAAATATACACAGGGGAAAGCAAGGACCTTTCTCCCTTGAAGTTTGTCATGCAAAGTTGTGTAAGGCCTCAGACTATTTGTACCTAAGACTGTTTGACAATGGGATGTGGTAGGAAAATCCCAGAGGTTTGCAGAGATGGTTAAGTTTTGGATAATCAGCTGTTACTGGGCTGTTAGACAAATCAGGCTGCAAAACTTCTTGAATATAAACAGGGTCAAGTCTATATTTAGATAAATTAAATTTTATTAACTACAGACTTACATCTGCCTTCACAATAGCATCATCTTTGGCTTTATGTGAAAATGACAGGAACATGAGCACAACCTATTAGGTGACATTGCTCCCTAGGGATATGGCTTTGTGAGCTTGAAACAGCTAAATTACAGTAAATAATAGATGATTAAAGTATTAGGTAACCTCACTTTCATTGTTCTGATATTCTGTATTGGCTAACTTAAAGAATCATCATAATTGAGTCACAGATTGGTTTGGGTTGGAAGCGATGTTAAAGATGATCGAGTTCCACCCCCCTGCCATGGACAGGGACACCTCTGACTAGACCAGGTCGTTCAGTACCTCATCCAGCCTGGCTTTATACACCTCAAGGAAGGGGGCATCCACAACCTCTCTGAGCAACCTCTTCCAGTGTCTCACCACCCTCACAGGAAATAACTTCTTTCTTATCTCCAGCCTAAATCTCCCCTCTTCTAATTTGCATCCATTACTCCTAGTCCTGCCATTCTGGACCTTATTAAAACGTCCTACCCAGCCTTTCTGGAGGCCCCCTTCAGGTACTGAGAAGCTAGTATGAGGTGCTCCTTGAGCCTTCTCTTCTCCAGGCTGAATAACCTCAAATCCTTGAGCCTGTCTGCATAAGGTAGGTTCTGGTAACATGCATATGTATAGATAAATATATATTTATCTGTTACATGCAGAGACACAAACACACACAGAGAAAGCATTTATGCCCACCTGTAGGTGGTATCCAGCCTTTACCATAACTAGAAGCTCAATTTTTCTGAGCACTGTAGATGGAGCTGTCTCCTGATGAAGCATTTGAGAGAGTTGGTGGTGGCATTGCAAACTTGGATTGGTGAGAGATGTCTTCCCTGATACAGAGTGAAATGGGAAATGAGGCTGAGAAAATAAGGCATCTAGGTAGAGCTCTCTGAGAAGGGTTATCTGCTGAATAAATACAGCACAAGATCTATACTCCATGACTGTCTGACACTGGACAAGTTGCATTATCCCAGTGCTGCAGCTCATCTCTTTGTGAAACAAAGAAAATACTTCACTGCCTACTGGGAGAATGAATTCATTAGGGCTTGTGAGGTGTTTGCAAGCAAAGTCTGTGATAAGTACCGAAAAATACCCAACCTTATTAAGTACACAGAAAGCGGCAGCACAAGTTACCATGAAAGAGCATGACATGACACAGCTTGAGAACTATGTAAGCTTGCTCCTACACTGGTACATGTTGCATAATGCAAATATGAATTGTTCAGTTAGTATGAGAGGGCTCTGCTACACAGTCTCAAAGCAGGAATAAGAAGTATGGGATTAAACCTGAAATAATTTTGTGTTCGTTTTTAAACGTGGTAAAAACTGGCAATAAAAACAAGCTGGCTTGGTCCAAGCTGACCATTTCAATTAACTGTTCTTCTTCTAGCACTGTAAAGCAGCAAATCTTCCTGGAGCATCTTTATCTTTGCTTGTCCAGGAGCACTAGCAGCCTGGGGTGAACAGGCTGGGCTGAGCCTCAGGTCACTGTGATTGCACCTCATGGCACTGGTCACAGAACCACAGAATCCCAAAATGTCAGGGGCTGGTAGGGACCTCAAGAGATCATCTAGTTCAGTCCCCCTGCCAGAGCAGGAACACCCAGATCAGGTCACACAGGAAGGCATCCAGGTGGGCTTTGAATGTCTCCAGAGAAGGAGACCCCACACTCTCACTGGGTAGCCTGTGCCACTGTTCTCTCACTCTCTCCCTAACAAGTTTCTTCTCCTATTTCTGTAGAACCTTCTGTTTTCCACCTGCCACCCATTCCCCCAAGTCCTGTCACTGGATGCCACTGAGAAGAGCCTGGCTTCATTCTCCTGACACTCACCCTTTCCATATTTATGGACATGAATGAGGTCTCCTCCAAGACCCAGTTCTCTCAGCCTTTCCTCAGAAGGGAGATGCTTCAATCCCTTCATCATCTCTGTGTCTCTGTGTTGGTCTGTCTCCACCAGTTCCCTGTCCTTCTTCAACTGAGGGCCCCACAACTGGACACGACATTCCAGCTGTGTTCTCATCAGGGCAGAGCAGAGGGGGAAGAGAGGTTCTCTTGTATCCTTCCAGTAAATGCATTCTGTCCAGCCTAGATACAAACCCCTTGGCTTTACCATGTAGCTGACCAGTAAGTTCCCCTGTATCTATACCAGAAGACATTCTAGAAAAGGTTTTCTCTCTATAATTTTAGTCCCTTTGTTCTTCACCAGCTGCAGAGCTCAGCAGAGGCAGATCTGGGTGGGCTTTTCGATGGTGGGGAGAAGGCCCTGAGGTCTGTGGAGGGCTTGCCTTGTTCCTCACAGAAGAAAAGTTGTCCTTTAGTTCTTACCCTACTATATTGTCTTCAACTTTTATTAGCAGTGTGGAATAGGCTGTGTTCTGTCTCCAGGGAAATACTACATTGTAAGCAGTAAAGCTGGTAAGAAGAAAAAAAAGAAAGGAAACTAGGAGCTAGATTAGCATCTCTGTTAACAGCAGAGTGAAAAACGTGATGGTGTTTGCAATGGGGTCTCATGAAGCTGGTGGAAATTGCAACCCAGAGCTCAGACAGACACTGGCAGCTGAATGTTGTCACTCCTTGATGGCTGATTCATTAAATCATTTGCTCTGAAGAAAATTGCTGCTTCACATCACCTGGGGACAGCTTTTGTCAGCCCAGATTCTGATAGTGCTGTTTGGTTGTAATCATACTTTGAATGGAGTCATCATGTTGGCATGCTTGCAAACCGAAGAGAAATCCCTCCAAAATCTTAAAAAATGGGGAGATTTTGGGGCTTTTGCTGTTTCTCAGAACAGAATTTGTCTGGAAGGGAGGTCAAGTAGTCATCTCTAATTTTATTTGCTGCGGTGCACAAGTGTGGGGTCATTTATGGAGTTTTGAGGTAAGCTTTCAAACCTACTCTGATAATAGAGTCTTGGAATTTTTGTGTAAAAGAGACTCTGCAGTATTCATTTGATTCATGTTTTGATGCCATACAATTACTCTGACACCATTTGTAATGGGTTTTTCATAGTGCAACAGAACTTGTCTTCAGTCTGCTTTCAGATAAAACCATGATTTTTAGAAACCTCTGTTACTCTCTTTGCTATAGGCAGTTAAATTTAGTCTATCCATTTGCTTTTTCACCTTCAGTATTTTCTCCCTCCAATCTTTGTACTTGTAAAGGCCTTTGCTGTCATTTGGAAGTGGATAAGGACCTGGCTTGCGTTTGCTCTTGGGTGAAGTTAAAACATTTTCAAGGGCAATTCCAAAATACTCCTTTCTTTACTCTTCCTGGTTTCCCCTTTTTTGCTTAAAGTATTTTTCTTTGCCTGTTTCCATAACTATTTTTGTTCTTTTTTACCTGTTCTGTCTCACTCCTGCTATTCCAATATTTTTACATGGAAGAATACAGGACTCATTTTTACTTTTCCAAGCTTAGCATTGAAATGACATTTTCTTTTATACTTCTTGGGACCCGTGGCAAAGCAGGATCTAGCATGACCTTCATACAACCTCTGAGACATGTATTACACCGAGTTAAAGAAGATTAGGTTATCACTCAGTCTCTAATATATAAGCTTGCTTCCTTCTCTACCTGCAGCAGAGAGCTCTGCACTTGAAAATTTCAGGAGGGTTTAGTGTTATCTCTTTAATATTCTAGGATATTGCCTCAGATAGTAATAAAGGATTTTTTAAGCTGAAAGAGTAAGGGTTTTCCTTTATGCCTTAGCACATTAGATTTAGTGTTGGTATCATCAACAGATTTTGAAAAGAGCTAAGAAGTATGAGTTAGATCTTCCATTGTCTTGGGAAAATATTATAATTTAGCTTTCCTTTTTTTTGTCTTTCCCTTGGATAAAGTAGAGTCATAAATAGATGACTTACTGGAAAATTAGCACTGAAACCACTGTACAATTTTCCACCATGGAAATCACAGGTATAATTGTGCCTTGAAGGCAGAGACTTACTTTGAGCTGATGCAAAGCCCCTGTGTGTTGGCAGGCAGTGGGTTTTGAAGGGCTTGTTGCCTTCTTGCTCTTCAAGGAAATGGAGTCAGTGACAGTTTTTTTTCCCAAGTCCCTTTTCTTTCTTTCCCAGCACACACAAGCCAGTGCCACATTTGCTTCCTTCTGCAGGCATGCTGTGAGGAGAACAGAGATGTTCAGTTCAGTAATGCCCAAGAAAGCCTGACTGGGGCTTGGGAGCTGCAACGAGAAAAAATGGGGACACCAAATTGTAACTCTGGCTGGGGTTTGGTGTGTCCTGTGATGCTGTGCTGTGCAATCCACAGTACAAGTTTAGTCTGTATTCACCTGTTTTGTTGGTGAGAAAAAGGGTAGAGATATCATTGTCCCTACTTATATGTTGTTTCCAAAGCATTCTCTCCCTTTGGGCCTGTTTGCAGAAGATGGTAGAGCACCCTGTGAGGTTTTATGGTACCCAGTAATTATCCTGTCCAAGGTGTTTAGTGTGATTTGGATTTTCTTTACTACAGCAAAATTAAATCCTACCTTTAAGTATCAGTCAGTCTCTGTCTTGCAAATGCTTTCTGCTGTGTAACCTACACCCAGACACGGTTCTGTCAAAGACAGGGTCAAATCCACTCTAAAGGTGTTCCTACATTTAAGTAAGGAAGCTGGTGATGCTGTGTGCTAGCTTCTAGCAAACTCCCTCATTTTAGAGTGTACATATTATGTCTCCCAGTGAATGCAGAAGAAAAAAAACCTGAAGGAAATAGCAATAACAATAAAAAGACTTTTCCCCTCAGCTTTTCCTTCTTTCTGGCAGCACTAGCAAAATTTTATTGCTCAGCTAATGTTTTAGATTGCAAATGGTTGGAGTTTTTGCTGCTGCACCCAGTAGCCATTGTTGGAATGTTTCTTAATTAGAATTGATTTAAATAGAGAAAGGATTTTCATTCGACAGTCTGAGGAGAAAAAAATGCTATTATTTCTGAGTATTTTTAAACTGTTGACCAGATTGATAGCTGGTTTAAAACAGGGTTTATTTTTTTCATTTGTAAAGGAATATTTCATACATCCATGCTAATCACTGCTTGTAGGAATATGCTATTTCAGTAAGATTTTTCACTACTTTCCCTGTGCTCAGGGCATCTTAACGCAAACCAAATCTTTGTTCCTATTGTGATTTCTCCTGCTACTTATTAGCAGAGTTGCAGGTGAAGTTAGCATTATGTTTGTGGCCACTTTTTCATTTCAGTGACCACTTAAAAAGACTCAGCAGATGTGTCTTTCCCCATGATCAATAAATAAAATGCATCATGTAAGCATGTATGTCTGAATTAAATAAGACAGTGGTCAGAACTGAAACCTTTCTTCCTCATACAACTTAACACTGTGTTGCGTAAGCTCTCTTGGACATTAATGGCATGCATATGTTGAAGTGTGAGCAATGTATGCCAAGAATTAAAACTTAATTAGTCAAAAATAAATGTCTGTGTACAGCAATTATCATGATGCTGGTGGGAAGAAATCATCACATTGACATGAGACATTTGGCCAGGTTTCCTTGTTTATATTGAAAGCATATGTTTGTAGAGAACTTAATTTTTTTCTATAGTGTTAGCTCTAACAGTGTCACACAGACAAGGAAAGATGTGATGGTACCAGCCTGGTTTAACTTACTAATTACTAAACAAAAATTAATAAATATATCAATAAAATTTAATTTTGAATGCAGTAATTCTCTATTGAATAATAAAGAAATAATGAAACAACTACATGAAGTAACCTTGAATTAGCAGAGAAAGAATGAATCCTTTGTACTGCATAAATTCCAATCATTTTATCTCTGGACTGTCAGTGCAAGTAAGTTTTTCTTAGTGGGATAATGGTTAGGTCTCTGTGATCAATAACATTAGTTTATGAGAACAGTAAAAATAGATTTTGTAGCAGAAGCACAGAGTTATTGTTTTGAGAAGCAGCTTCGGATAAAAGCTTTGCATTTGTTCTTTTCTCTTGAGACCACTAAAGAGAACACTAAAAAGTAAAATGGGTGACCACAGAAGCAAGTAGGGTCACCCATTACCAGGGATTCATTTTATTTCCATTAGGGGGGAACTAGAAAGCATCTCACACTATTTGCACCTGATTTTTCCATTATAAATTACGGTACATGAGATCATTTAAAAATCGCTGAGCCTTTCAGATGAATCCGACTCTGCTGCTGTTCCTTAATAATTGAACAGTAAGAAATACAAGATCTCCATTTTCATCCAAACAAAATAACTTCTGAGATTATGGGAGAGGGCAAAAAGGTATATGAATTACAATCTTCCTGACATCTCCTGGGGCAGTCTCAGAGGGGACTTAAAGAGTAGGTTTAGGTTCACATTTAAAGGATGAGGCTTTTTGCTCAAAAATCTTTTACCTGCATCTTGGACCCTGGGACCACACTGGTGTTGGTAAAAGGGATTGGAGTCATACTCCAGTATAAAGAAAATACATTAAAAAAGAGAAGAAGTATAAAGAAAATATATTTAAGTCAGGGTGCTAATTGTTTAAAAACATGATAAATTGGAATAGGGTAGATTCAGGCTGGAGAGAAGAAAGAAGTTCCTTTCTGTGAGGGTAGTGTAACACAGGAAAAAGTTGTCCAGAGAGGTTGTGGATGCCCCCTCAATCCCTGGAGGGGTTTAAGGCCAGGCTGCATGAGGCATTGAGCAACCTGGTCTAGTGGGAGGTGTTCCTGCCCATGGCAGGGGGGTTAGAACTGGTTGATCTTGAAGATCCCTTCCTACCCAAACTATTCTGTGATTCTCTGATACTCAGTGGTGCAGCATAGGAATTTTTAGCTTTGATGCTTCTCTGGGATGAGAGGCAACACTGAGTCAGTGTAACCTCACTCTAGGTTTTTGCTGAAAATTAATTCCTGATGACAGGTTAGGGGTTGTAGGAATTACAGCTCTTAGTTTCAAGACTTAGTAAAACACCTGCACCTGTAAATTTGGAGAGGTGGTACTGAAAAGAAAATGATGAGAGAGAAAACAAAGTTTGTAAGAGAAACTCTGTGTTTACTTCCAGTTCAGCTCATAGGCTAGCAGCCTGTGCTAAAACTCTCTGGAGATACTGAAAGAGCTCTCACCAATTTCACTAGATCTTCAGATTTTGTATTGGATGCTGTTCACTGATCCTGATCCCTCCTAGTGCTTTGTCACACGTGGCAGAAGGATGTGCTTGCTGGGCAAGTCATGGTCCAGGAATTAACAATGAAAAATAGTAAATAATTTTTTTAATGCCTTCAGAAAATTGGGGGTTTTCTTAACTTTTTTTTTTTAAACTTGGTTTGCATTTCCCATGGACCAATTAGCTCCTGCCAAACAGCCATAGTCTATTAAGCTGCTGCGGTAATAATTGTACAAGTAGCCAATAGCATAAAAATGGCAAAAGCAAACCTTTTATTTTAAGTTTCAGAAGTCAGCATCACAGTTAGCAATTAGCATTTGCAAAATTTATACAAAAAATATAATTTTTTTTTCTGTTCTTTACGAACTGTTCACACTTGTCAACAGGAAGAAACTCTTCATAGGGGACCACTGTATTATGATATCATTGTTCAACTAAGTAATTGCACAGTTTTCAGAACAGCCACATAGACTTTTCTTTCTTCCTGCTTGGTTACTCTGACATGATAGAAGTAGAGGGGAGCTGCGGAACATAAATTGCCTAGAAAAATTCTTCAGACATTGAAAGGTGGATTGTTTTCTTCAAGGATTCATTTTTTAAGACTGATGATTGAGTGTGGGGCTTTACTTATTTAACATGAGAAAGAACCATTTCATATCTACTTGTTTCAGTGTTTATGTATTAGCTGCTTTGAAAAGCTTTTAACCAAGTCTGGGTTTGGATACATGGCTCTTGGACCCTATTCAAAAGTCCTATCCCAGCCTTTTTGGAGGCTCCCTTCAGATACTGAGTTCAGGCCTTCTGTATGGCATAGTGGTGGAATCCAAATCTGAAGTTCAATGTATTATTTCATTCGTTGTTACTGAATAAAGTTAGTTAAATAACCCCTTAGTTCTGTTCGAGATTCGTTTTTCATCCATGTATCGTTTCGTGCAGAGATCAGCACTAGAGCTGCTTGTGAAATGGGCTGTTAAAATAAAAACACACCATTGTATTACAACATTTCAGCACTTTAGGTGCTGCATTTCAGCTTTGCTGCTTTGATTGATTTTTAGTTGAGTTTCAATACCATACTAAAGCATCTGTTTCTATATATCATACCCATAAAATGTTGCTTTCTACCAGTTTCTCCTTATAAGCAGCACTGGAGTGCAGCCTTTTTGAAGGCTTCGATCAGATGTTCTCAGTTTGCTCTTCTCTTGGAAATTTGAAAATGAAATTTTTTTTCTAAACAAAAAAGGCCATGGAAACTGAGTGCTGCAGTTTCCCGTAGGTAGGGCACTTGTAGCTACCTTCTCATCCACACCAACAGATCTTTATGGAGGCTTCTACAGCAATAGAATTAAGTGTTTAAGGCCAGGCTGGATGAGGCACTGAGCAACCTGGTGTGGTGGGAGGTGTGTCCCTGCCCATGATCTTGAAGGTCCCTTCCAATCCAAACCATTCTATGATTATATAAGGAGGGTGTTTGCATCGATTGGAACAAGATTTTTCCCGCACTTGACAGTTTGTGTGGAGTTTCTCCAACATATGCATATGGTTAGCTGTTCTACCTGCTCTAAATAATTTCTGTTTCACAAAATAGGAATGTGAACTTTATACTTGACACGTTACTTCTCCCCTGGGATTTATTTTGCTTTTTTAATAAATTCTTGCTCTTTAGAAATAATTGTTATACAGAAAGATGAAAGGATTATTTCCCATTTCTTAAGATAAAGAGGTGAGCTAGAGATAATTACTTAAGCTACGGTGCAGTTTATCAAAAGTAAATCACTTTTTCTTTCTTGTTAGCCAACAGATGTTTGCTTTTTAATTGTTACTGTGAGGTACTTTTCTGTTGTGTATAAGCTTTCCCTCCCAATTTCTATAATTATATGGTGAAAGTGGTATTTTGTAGAAACTGTTATGAAGTATTAACTGGTTGTATTGCTCTCATAATTAGCTGTACAGCTCCTCTAAATATCATGTAGTTAAATTTAACTACAAACCTAATGGAGGTCCATCAGAGAATCATAGAATGGTTTGGTTTGGAAGGGACCTTGAAGGCCATCGAGTTCCAACCCCCCCCAGCCATAGGCAGGGACACCTCCCACTACACCAGGTTGCTCAATCCCTGATCCAGCCTGGCCTTAAACACCTCCAGGGATTGAGGGCGCATCCACAACCTCTCTGGGCAGCCTCTTCCACTGTCTCACCACCTTCTCAGCAAAGGACTTCTTTCTTCAATCCAGCCTAAATCTTCCCTTTTCCAACTTGCATCCATTACTCCTAATCCTGCTATCCTGGACCCTTTTAAAAAGTGGAAAATGGGAAGAAGAGATTAAATCTCCTGACATGCTGAAAAACATTCTGTCTTCAAAAATATTCGTAGTGAAAGCAGTTAAAATACATAAATATGATGTTGATGCTACTTTTTAATGTACCTAATTCTTGTGATTGGGGACTGGATGATGCTACAAATTGGAACTTGTGGAACTTTTCTCAGTTACTCTTAACATAGAAAAAGTTTCAGAACACCTGAAATAAAAAAGATTTACTGAATGCAAATGACAGCTTTCATCTTCCTTTATGAAGCACATGCTCATGAATATGTACATTTTTGCATATGTAGATGCTCAAGTGTATCTGCCTTCCGATGAATGAAAGAACAAGGAAATTATCTATTCAAACCTAGTTAGAAGTTGGGGTTTTTTGTTGAGTTATCCAGTTTAATTGGAGTTGCTTTCCTGAGATGAAACATTTCTAAGGAGCTGCCAGATTCAAGGGGGAGGCGGGGTGGGGGCACTGTTATCCCCATCTCCCTGCATCTAAAGGTTTTGTGCTATTTTAAATCCCAGTGTTGCTGTTGGTGATAGAACAGCCTTTTGGCAGTTCAGTGCTGTCTTTCTGCACAGTCTGTCCATCTAAAGTAGTGGAGCATGAGAAGCTGATCTCCTCAGGGAACTCCAACAATATCGACAGCCTTGATTGACATAAACCCACTCCTTCTCTTTCACCTCCTCTGAACTCTCAGAGTAAATTCAGGGCCTGATTGAAGAGAGATAGGCTTTAGCCATCGACTTCCTTGGGAACAGAATTTGAACACTAGCAGCTACTGCCCTCTCCTAAAGCAGCCCTGTGAATGTCTTGGCAAATGCTGTTTAGAAGCGCTATCAGTTTGATCCCTCTTCCTTCTCAGGACTGAAAGCCAAGTTGGAGGCTATTTATGTCTTATTAACTAGAGCTGGCTTTGGATGGATACTACAGCAAGCATTTAAATCTCCTTGAAAAATGGCTTATGGCTTAATGAACCTTGTACAGGTTAAAGCTGTTATTTATTCTTGATATTTCTATTTGTTGCTGTCAGGTAGAAGTCAAAGAAAGAGCAGTGTCTTCTATCTTGAAGAGTTTATCAGGGTGGAATAGCCTGAAATTTGTCTTGAGTGAATCAATTCTCGCTTTTCTGACAGGAAAATACCAAGAGTAGATTTTCCAGATATGCTTCAAAAGACCACATATACTCAAAACTTGGAAGATGTCAAGAGCCATAGAAAAAGATGTGCTTATCAGTTCAAAATATGAACATGTAGAGATATCCAAATTACATTTTCTATTAAGTCAGCAGTACAAAAGGTAAGGAAAGAGGCAGGAACATGGGCATTTATTTTCAGTCAGTGTGTTCACATAGAGGAAAAAGAGAAAAGTATAAATCCAGTCCCTGAGGTGAATCTTTCTCTGTAATGGAGGACAGTAAAAAGGAGGAAAAAATGAAAACATTTTCCTTTTTCCTTCTTCCCTTTCTGAAAGACTTGTGGGTACTTTGGGGATCACTTCTGCTGCAGTCCTTTGATATTAATCACATGATATTGTTACTGTTTGAATAGTCGCTGAATATTTTCTTTTTGAACTGATAACTGTAGCCAGTTGATAACTATGGTACCTGGTTGTGATTTGGTTTCTTGTCTGAAGTACATGTAGTGTTTTTAAAGTGCTGCTATCATTTCATGAAACCATTAATAAAGAATTTTACTTAGAAATAGTTTTGCTGATACAGAGGAACATGATGTGCACTTTCTGCTATCTCCTGTCATTATATCTTTGATTAGTTAAGAATGGTGATGATAATGTCAAATATTTATGTATATCTGATCTTGCAAAGCCTGGAGAACCTTTCTACCAAGGCATTTCAAGGGGACTGAAGTAAACCAGAGATTTGTTTCCTTACAGCAACATGTTTGAACTTGTGGTTTCTGTTATGCTCTACCTTATGTCGTGAAAGAAGACAGACTATTAATTTGATTGCTTTATATTTTGAGGTTGGTCACCATAGTTGTTTCCAGGTGTAAACTATTAAAACCTCACCAAATCACAGGTCATCAGTTTCTGTCTTGCTGTGCTACATGCCTGTGCTTTTTTTTTTTTAAATAAAAAAACAAACCCACAACTAAACGTGCCAAAAAACATCTTATCTGGACTCTGTCTTCCTCTCAGAGTACAGATCAAGTTTTCCTCCATAGTTCCACTCAGTTTGCTGTAGAGGGATATAAACTCTGTCCGAAACTTGCCTGTGAAGGATAGGGAACTGTCATCTTTCCCCATCTTCTTCTCTGCCTCCTGAAAATTCCATAAAGTGGGGTTGGTTTTTTTTTTAATTTCTTTCTGGATGACGAAGTAAAGTTGGTTGGCAGTTGTGTTCAGTCTCACTCAACTTTGGGAAGCCTCAAGTTAACAAATAAGGGGTTGTCAGATGCTAATGCTGGGTAGTGGGAAGTCCAGAAAAGCAACAGCTTCCTATTTGTGGTTGGCTAATATATGGAGAGGATATGTAGCAAACCACATCACTTCCTAGCTTGCTCAACCACATCATAGTGTGGGAGCTAATACCACATGTGTATGTTAGTAGATGATCATGGCATGTGAAAATATCCAGCATGCAGATGTTTTTTTTGCATTCTTCTCCTAACAGTGTCATATGTTGCTTGATAGTTGTTCAGCTTTTGAAACAGAAAGCTTTTGAAGCTTCTGATGTGATGCTTGATGGGTCTTCCTCTAATGCTGCCTTAGCACCTGCTCCTCCCTCTCAGTCACATCAAAGTGAGCTGTAAGTAAGCAAGCACTGTGAAGTCATACAGCATCTCACTGTGGAAGAAAGTGCATGGCAATCAGCCCTGTAAAATCTCTCCATCTGCAGGAGGAATCTCCACAGCCACCTGGATGCTTTTAAACCTTCATTATTTTAACTTGAAAATGGTTGGCTGAGCATTGCTTCTACCAAAATCTGATACAATAATCGAAGTCAGAGGTGGGGAAGGACCTCTGGGGTCACACAGTCAAGCTTTTTGCCAATAATGGATTGTTCCTTGCAGTTCAGTTTCTAGTGACCTTGGGAATTACAGGCCTAGTAAAATGATAATGAAAAAACAAAGCTGTTTAAAGCCTCAGGAGTAGCCAAAGTGATGCTACCCCACGGAGCAACTGGATTTGGTGGGAGATTTTCTGTGTTCACTGCTCCTTGATTTCTGGCACATTTTGAGCTGGCTATAACTAAGAGGTGGGAGGAGGTGAGCTTCTTTTAATATTATATAATCTTGTCTTATCTCATCCTTTAACCAAATCATGAGTTTTATTACAGATAAATGTTTGCAACTTGACTAACTTGATTTTTCTTTCGTGGCTACTGTATTTTTAGTCTTTCAGATTTTCTAGCTTTCCACAAATCAGAAACAAGGAGGGAAAAAGCAACCTCATTACCTTTTTCCATTACAAACTCTGCTTCTTTAAGTAGTGCTTCTACTGGAAAAAAGACAGATGTGTCACATAATTTTTAAATCTCCTTCAACCAAGCCAGTAGGGGTTTACTTATCTGTTGATGTAGGTAATAGAGGACAGTCTTGACTTGTAATAGAGGAGAGTTTTGACTTACACCTAATGAAGTGAGCAGAATTTTTCCCCTCTATTAAGAAGGAGGCAGCAGAGACAAGCTCCCACCAGCAAACTAATTGCAGTTTTGGCTGAAAAATATTTTCAGAGGCTGTTTAGAGCTGGATAGATGGGAAAAGATCCCAAGACACAAAGTTCTCTTCCTGATGTACCCGTTCAGTATGTGGTAATTTCTTCATTGGGGGGGGGCTTATTGTGAGCTGCCTTTTGGGGTGTGCAGCCCTCCCAATATCCTTTCTTCCCGAGGCTCAGGCCCCCCTGACTATTGTATTCACGCACATCAGATCTCAGTGGGAGAGGAAAGGGGTTTTCTCAGCTGCCAACTTGCTTAAAAGAGGAGTTAAGAGGAAAAGAAAGCTAATTGGTCTGTGCCTGGCAGAAGTCTCAATTTTATTCTGTTTATTCAGAGTTGGGTGCCGAGAAACACAGAAATAGTGAGAATACTTACTCCTTAAAGAGATTATTGCACAGGTTTTGGTTTTGGTTTTTTTTTTTACAATAAAAACAGAAAGCTGCTTTAGTAAAGCAATGTTTATCCTTGCACTAATGCTGGTCATGAATATGTGTCTAGCTTAGCTGGAACTAATTCCTGACTCTACTATTCCACTACAGCAACTTAACATTCTGCGTAGGCTGATTATTTTTTCAACAATATTTGCTAAATTCTTTCAAGGGCTGCCAGTATATATTTTTTGAAGCTTAGTTAGTAAGAACAGCTGCCAGTGGAGTCGAGGCTAAAAGAGGCAAAAAATATCTGCAGAAGGCAAGATTTTACTTCAAAAGATCAGGATTACAAAGCACTACTGTTGCTGGTATAATCACTTTCTTTGGGGGGGATGCTAATATAGACTGGGTTTCTTGTCTTTGCAGCCCCCACTGAGCCTTTGCTGTGCAAATTTGCTGATGGAGGGCAAAAGAAGCGCCAGAATCAAAGCAAATACACACAGAACGGAAGGCCGTGGCCCAGAGAAGGAGAGGTAAGTGCCACATGGCAATTATTTTCCTGGGGTTTGGCAGAACTCAGCTGCAGACCTGAAGGTCTACCTTCTGGGGCTATGAAGAAGTCAGATGGTTCACAAAGTGGAATAGTTTTACACAGAAAAAAGATGTATAAGCAGGAGGGAGAAGGAGTTTTATAGTAATGTGCGGAATGTAAAGTTACAGGAAAACAGGATTTCAGAGCTCTGCAGCCTAGTCCCACCACAAGCTCTCTGTCTGCTCATGAACCTGAACCTGGTGTTCTCTTACTGGTGTGCCTTTCATAAAGCCCAAATCAATTTACACTTGGCAACTAAAGAATTTTATTTCCTACATGTAGTTTCTGTTACTGAAACATCATCAAAGAATAGGTGTGTTGTTACAAAACCATAGAATGGTTTGGGTTGGAAGGGACCTTCAAGATCGTCTAGTTCCAGCCCCCCTGCCATGGGCAAGGACACCTTTCAATAGACCAGGTTGCTCAGTGCCTCATCCAGCCTGGCCTTAAACACCTCCAGGGATTGAGGGGGCATCCACAACCTCTCTGGGCAACCTCTTCCAGTGTCTCACCACCCTCACAGGAAAGAAATTCTTTCTTCTCTCCGGCCTAAATCTCCCCTCTTCCAATTTACATCCATTCCTCCTCGTCCTGCCATCTCGTCCCCTATTAAAAATTATCTTGCACCATGTAAAAGTTTCCCAGAAGCTTAACTGGGCTTTTTTCTGTTGAAGACAAAGCAGTTTACAGTAGCCTCAGTCCCATCATGTGCACAGTGTTTTGGTTTTTTTTAAGAAATCTAATGGTTGCTTTCTGCTCCATTGCAAATAATAATTTACTAGATTTTCCTTCTTATGTACTTGTATATAAAGTGACTCCAAATGTGGGTAAAGGAAGAAAGGAATTTGTTTCTTCAAGAGATTGTTTACTTTTCTTGAATGTTATTATAGGATAAAGACACTTAAGTAAATGAGGTAGATCTGGTCATAGTATCTTCTTATGAATGATACTAGCTACAAAAGCTGAAGGATTTACAAGTGTTTTTATCCTAAACACCTGTTCTTTGTGATTTAGACTTCAAGGAAAAAATAAATGTGTTGCTCAGTTGTGACCCAGTAGAATACAAGTTGGATCTTTTTTTTTTTTTTTCCACTGTTTTTCCTCTGAGTTTTGCTGTATTTATTTTAATTTTACAAAGCAAAAAAAACCCCAAGAAAGCTATTTGGCATTTCCAAGTTATATGAGAGTTTCTTCTTTTTTGTATCCATTTGATTTTCTAGCCTGATACTTATCAGACCATTAGCTTATCACATATATGCTCCAGTATGATTGATGAGCTCCTAAAATAAACTGAAAGGCCTCTTGAATCATAGAGTCATGGAGTTGGAAGGAACCGTCGAGGGCCATCTAGTCCAACACCCTTCAGTGAGCAGGAACATCCTGCACTAGATGAGGTTACTCCTTGTCTCTGATGTCTCCAGGCATTGATGGGGCCTTCAGCGCTTCTCTGGACAGCCTCTACCAGTTCCTCACCACCCTCACAGGGAAGAACTTTTTCCTGATGTTTGATCTAACCCTGCCTTGCTCTAGTTTCAAACCACTGTCCCTCATCCTGTGGCTCTATGCCCTGGCAAACAGCCCCTCCCCAGCTTGCCTGTAGCTTCTTCAAGGTAGTGGTAGGTCACTGTGAGGTCTCCCCACAGCCTTCTCTTCTCTTGAAAGCATAGAAATTTCTCCCTCCAGCAAGGTGGTTATTGTCCTTTGTTCCAACTGCAGTTTGGTCCAAAACATTTTTAGCTTTATGAGCGGAAAGTGTCAGTGTGGCAGACACAAGATATTGCAGAAGTCTCCAAAGGTTCGTCCAAGTCTCTTAAGTCATATGTCTCAAAAAATGGAGACAACTTCTTAGGAGCCATTATGGTTTGGCATGGGAAGGACCTATTGAGTTACAAGTGCCCAGTTTACTTCAAGTGAGACTGGAAAACAAAGATCTGTATAGAGGTAATAATAAACCTTCACTAAAATCAGCAATTTTAAAGACCTCTAAATCCCCGTTTAAATAGCAAATACCATCATCACTATTATCTCCACTGTTCTCTACTTCCTTGAGTTCAAATCAATAAGCAAGAGAATATAAAGTTAAAGCCAAGAAGCCACCATTATGCCTGTGGCCTCAGGGCATCAGTTTATTATATGTAGTTCATTTGCTGCTGCTGAAGTGGCTCACATTAAGCACTGTGATATATTTCTGACCTAGAGGCGGGGTGTGCTGCTTGTGTTTATACATTTAAAAACCTGGTTGTCAGTGCTGTGGAGACATTATTCCTTCTTGTTGCTCACTGTCAACTACAGATCTGTTGCCATGGTATAATCTGCAAATGTGGAAAGATTGTAAAGGTACAAACTCAGGAATATTTCAGGCTGGGAAAATGCTCTTTCCTCTGTTTACTAACAAACATTTGCTCAGTAACTGGATGCACATGGGGTATTAGTCAAGAATGCATTCTCTCTTTTAGGATCACAGCTTTCTTGGATTTCTCCCGTGCTTTTCTTAAATTTTTTTCTTAAATTTTTTTCTTAAATTTTTTTCTTAAATTTTTTTCTTAAATTTTTTTCTTAAATTTTTTTCTTAAATTTTTTTCTTAAATTTTTTTCTTAAATTTTTTTCTTAAATTTTTTTCTTAAATTTTTTTCTTAAATTTTTTTCTTAAATTTTTTTCTTAAATTTTTTTCTTAAATTTTTTTCTTAAATTTTTTTCTTAAATTTTTTTCTTAAATTTTTTTCTTAAATTTTTTTCTTAAATTTTTTTCTTAAATTTTTTTCTTAAATTTTTTTCTTAAATTTTTTTCTTAAATTTTTTTCTTAAATTTTTTTCTTAAATTTTTTTCTTAAATTTTTTTCTTAAATTTTTTTCTTAAATTTTTTTCTTAAATTTTTTTCTTAAATTTTTTTCTTAAATTTTTTTCTTAAATTTTTTTCTTAAATTTTTTTCTTAAATTTTTTTCTTAAATTTTTTTCTTAAATTTTTTTCTTAAATTTTTTTCTTAAATTTTTTTCTTAAATTTTTTTCTTAAATTTTTTTCTTAAATTTTTTTCTTAAATTTTTTTCTTAAATTTTTTTCTTAAATTTTTTTCTTAAATTTTTTTCTTAAATTTTTTTCTTAAATTTTTTTCTTAAATTTTTTTCTTAAATTTTTTTCTTAAATTTTTTTCTTAAATTTTTTTCTTAAATTTTTTTCTTAAATTTTNTTTATTAATTTTTTTTCTTAATTTTTTTTCTTAATTTTTTTTCTTAATTTTTTTTCTTAATTTTTTTTCTTAATTTTTTTTTCTTAATTTTTCTTAGTATTTCATATGCAGTGGAATTTTTCTAACTCGTTGTCCTTGATCAGTCTTACCTTAACCACAACCATTCCGTTGCTCTTCCTCAAATTACTCCTGTCAACTTCAATTCCTTTTAAATAGAACAGGCAGGGAGTAAGGAGAAATAATTGATAGATGACAAGTGTCACAGTTCTGATTACAAATGGGATGTGGTAATACTCCCTCAACCTTTGCTTTTTTTCTCAGTTTCCTCCCCAAAGAATAATATCCAGAAGATTACTCCCTCGCTATTTCCACCCAAGCCAAATCCCTCAGTATCTAGACCAAGATGTATTTGGCTGCTGTTCAGATAAGCCTTTGCATTTTTGAATACTTATGTGAAGGACATTTCTAAAACTTCTGACATTTAACCAGCATTAAGACCGTGTCTGAGGATTATTGCTTGGAAGGAAAGACCCCAGAGAAATGGCACTAACAGTTGTGTCACTGCCCTCACACTTGAGTAAGCAAAAGAGAGACAGGCGTCTGTGCCTGTCAGAGAAGTGGCAGAAGATTCAGGGGAAGATCTGTTTTTACCCCAAGATTTGACTCAGTTTTATGGAGAGCATGTTGGAAATTTTGTGAGAGAGGGTTACTGCTTATTTTTGGGGTGTGCCATACTGCAGAATGCTTACCTTTTCAAGTCAAGTCTTAAGGAAGGAACACACTGAATTTCTCTTGGGCTATTTGGGTTTAGTTTTTTCTTTTTTTTTTGGATTCTTGGTTACTTGCCCTAACCTTGAATAGCACTTTCTAGTCCTTCTCCTTTCACTCTTGTTTGAAGTCCCAGGAAATCTTCAGATTTACTGAGGCATTTGGTTAAGGATTCATGATGGCTGATTGGTCCTGGAGTTAAGGACCTGAGATCTTAAATTATGAGGGTTTGGTAAAAGGTTATCAAATTAGGCATCTAACATACAGGTGTACTATATATCCAGTGAAAACTACATACATTGGAAATATTTTCAGTGAAGCCCTGACCTAATAACTGACACAATTTCTGCACGAAGTTAAATTTTGGGGTTTTTTTCAGGCCAATTTTTCCTGAGTCACACTGATTTAATTAAGCACCCTGTTTTGAAACTTCACCTGACAAGCTCAGGCTGATATGGTGATAGAGGGTAATCAAATTCTGTCTGTAAAATATTTGATTTAATTTAGCTCTAAATTGCAATTGACAAGTCTAGTTGGGTGTGACGTATCTCCAAAAAAATGTTCATTAGCTGAAAATGCATCTGGGGAATCAAGAGTAGTTACAAATTGAGATCAAACTGGATTAAAAATGGCAAGTAAAACTTTACATTGTGATTTTTCAGCTCTCCTGAAACTTTCTTTTGGTTATTCAGAAATTAAATACTTTGATACATGTAATTAATTTGAGATTTACCTGATTGAAAAGGAGAGATGTCATATAAGCTGGAAAAAAAAATGCTTTGCATCAGACCAAAATTTATTATTGTATACATTCTTCTAGAAAGAACAGTTGTAGAAATGGTAGCCTTTCTTATCCTTCCAGCCCAAAGTGGTTAAGTTGTTTTGTTTTGTTTCACAGTTACAATATTTTGAAACCTCTGATCTTTCATTTGCAAGGTTCTGTAGATTTTAAAACTTTGAAATGTTTATGTTGTCTTTCTGGCAAAAGAAAATCATCACTGGAGAGTACTGTTGTATATATCATAATAGCCAATAATAATTCTTCTGTTGATGGCTTTCTTGCATCTATAATCTGGGTTAAATTCTACTTCTAAAAATGTTTTATTTTTTGGGGTAGCCAACAGTTAAACCTCCATTCCCTCCCCTATTTTTTTCCTTCCCTTTTCCTCCTTCATTTTCTTTCAAGATCAGTTGGTGAAATATCTAAAGAATTAAGCTGTTTTTAATTCTTTATTAAAACAGTAAGACAAATGTTTCTTTTGTTAACACTTTCTCTTTTTTTACCTGGCATTTACTACAGATTTGTCTAATGCAAATAGTAATTTAGAGAGAAAATGTACATCAAGTATTTTGAGAGAAACTTCTTAATTTTTTTAGAAAGTCAGTGCCAAAGTAGTGCTGAAGCAGTTGCTCCTGGTGCCAGTCATCCCTTCTGTATCAGCATCAGGCATTTAGAAATTATTAGTAAATCAATATCAGGCCCATTTATAACTCAGGCATAGATTTCTTTTCCAAGGAGACTGGTATTACATGATTGTGTTCTGTAATTCAGAGTGTCTGCTGTTTTATATCTGGACAAGTAATCCATTTTGTGGGAGATGATTCCCAAGCCTGTGCAGATATGCAAGTAGTACCCTCATATTTAAATCAGAAATTTAGTAGTAGTAACCAGAAAGTTAGACATTGGTCAGTATTTAATATGCTTATTTTGCAGTAAAAGTTTAGTTTGAAGCTGAAAAGAGAAAGGAGAAGGGCAAAAAGTAACTGGCTAGTAAGCGAAAAAATATAAAGCAAAGATTCCTTGTGACAGAAGATGCTGTCATTGTGGGCAATGTTTTGAAAAGGTGCCAAAGTGGCACAAGTGACACAGATCAGTTAAAAATTATGATCCACTATCCCTGAAACCAAGATTTTATACAGGGCTCATAAGAAGAGACATGTAGAACAGGACTGTACATGTTCTCCTAAGTTAATTTCATAGAATCACTGTGTGGTTTGAGTGGGAAGGGACTTTAGAGATCATGTAGTGATGTGATCACAATCCACAGCTGATTTAACACTGGTGGAAAAATGAATGTGCCAGATCCCCAAAAGCAGGTCTTTAGTGGACCTGAAGATGGCAAAGTTAAATATATGAATTGACTGCAAAATCAGATTTATTATATTGAGTATTTATGTCTCTTTGAGTAGAATATTACAGTTTTAAATTTTTTTTTACTGCCTTCAACTTTAGCACTTACGTTTTAATGTCAAATAAATTGAACTGGGAACAAAGTGAGATGACCTGAAGAACAGAGGCTGTGTAGATCAGACTTCCAGTATAGTTCTGTAGGACAAAAAGGGCTTCTTGTCATTCGAGTGTCTGAACTTGTCCTTGTGTTTATCAGCTCAGCCTCTGACCTTCTGAGGTTCAGGAATTGCTTTCCATTCTCTCCTCACTGCTGCTTAAGGAGCACATATCACTGGGAAATGCTCCATTACTTTCATATACATCTAAATAGGTCATAAATGTCCTATTTGCATTCTAGATTTCTCCTCTAAAAGCAAAAGGTATTTTTTATTGAGAATTCATAATTATTTCTGATATAAACTGCTTAAATAGTGAAAGGAAGGAACGCTGCAAAGTTAACAGTACTGCTGACTTAGCTGATTTTATTAAACCACTATTTTAAACTAATCTCATTTGGGTCTTGGTTCCTTCCCCTTCCTCTCATTTCTTTGTTCAAAGTATTTTAGAGTATCTGCTGTCAGGGCACAAGAGATCCTTGTGCTGTGATGTCTGGCAGATATTAGTGGTGGTAACAAAACAAGTAGAAGAATTTCAGTGTTGAAATTTCAATTGATTCCACTGAAATAGGCAAGAGAACACCCATTTCACTGGGATGACAGTGCTCCAGAGTGAAAGGATGAGTGGATAAGTCGGAGGAGATTGGACAGTGAAGTTGATCTTCTGATTACTGCATCAGTTCACCACAGAAATCCTTTGAATCATAGAGTGCAGAGAAACCCTGGGTGCTTTCTCCTTGGAAAACCCACCATATCAGTGATTTGACCCCTTTTCATTGCTTAGACCCCTCACAATATTTTTTTCCAACAGAAGTGTGGCCTCCCAGAATGAGATACTCTGCAGTTAAAGGCAGCCTTGCTTTGCTCAGGTGCCCCAGGAGGCTGCTCAGAGGAGTTTTGAGAAGATAAGTGGAAGATTGACCTCTGAGGAGGAGGCATAGAGCATCTCTGTAGTAGGTTCCTATTGTGGTGAACGTCTGGACACAGTGAGAGAATATGTTCTATTGATGAATCTGGTTGTGGAAGCTACTTCCCAGCAGCAAAGGAAGATACCATATAACCTAAAATGTTTATGGATATTTCTCTTTGCTGGAAGACAGATACTGAGCTGATAAAGATTGTTCTTGAGAGAGTTGAGAGAGATTTCCAAGAGAAATAATAAACCTGCCTTATTCCACATGATATTGAAGATGTGATCATTTTTTTAATAATCACTCCACGACTTAATCATTTTCTTGAGAGATTTACAAACCCAATTTACATAACCAATGCAAATGTGATGGTGTAAGAGGCTTTTTAATGAGGCAAATGTGCTCATTTATGTTGAAATCATAACAGAGAGAGGGGGGGAAAAAAACAGAAACAACACCTTGTCTTTGCCTGTGGAAAATTCTTCATAGTAAATTGATGAACAAAGGCTTTCAAACTTCCTGGGGGAACCCTTGTCTTCTAAAGGCTTTCTAATATTTCCTGCTCTTTATTGAAGGAAAGAGCATAAATTTAAAGGTGCAGACTGGTCTCTTGTGGTTAGAATCTTGTGGTTTGCTGATGTCAATAATCAGGAAACTATAGCAACAAAATTGAAAAAATTCTTCTGTCTTGTGTTTTGACACTCTGGGAAAAGTGAGGGTTAAGTGAAAATATATGGCTTAAATAGTCTTTAAAAAAAATCAGTATGTCAAATGAATCTGTCAAATTTCCATGTCTCTTGTGACATTCTGAAGACAGCAGTCAAGGAATCATTACAAATATCATGGAATCATAGAATGGTTTGGGTTGGAAGGGACCTTTAAGATCTAATTCCAATCCCTCTGCCATGGGCAGGGACACCTCCCACTACACCAGGTTGCTCAGTGCCTCATCCAGCCTGGCCTTAAACACCTCCAGGAAGGGGGCATCCACAACCTCTCTGGGCAGCCTGTTCCAGTGTCTTACTATCCTTACATAGTAAAGGACTTCTTTCTTCTAT
>VZTY01007868.1:69466-84163 GCA_013400935.1 Turnix velox | reverse complement strand
TATATTAGTGACCTAAATGAATTTACACCTGAAGAAGTGTTTTTTAAAACAGAGTTGTAATGAACACAAATGCATGATCTCTCTGCCCCAGGCACCCCGGAGAGGTCTCATTCCATCTTGCTGCAATATTCTGTCAACGGTGGCATCACTTGGCACCTGATTGATGAGTTCTACTTCACACAGACTACAGATGTCCTCTTTATTAATGTTCCCCTGCCCCACTCTGCCCAAACCAACGCAACGCGATTCCGGCTTTGGCAACCTTACAACAATGGTAAGGAAGTGATACCCATGGGACTCCCAGTCCACATTTGCACAGCTCAGCATCTGTGAAGAGGAATTTTGAACTCCTCAGTAGAGACTTGTAAATCATATTTACTTATATTTCAAGTTCTTCAATTAAAACTGCCACAGTATTACGTTTACTGTGCTGCTGTATGCTTTAAAGTGAGAGGGTCTTAACTTAATAGGACTTTTTAATAAGATATGTGATGGGAGGACTAGAAGTAAAGGATGTAAATTGGAAGGGGGGAGATTCAGGCTAGATATAAGAAAGAAATTCTTTACAGTGAGGGTGGTGAAACACTGGAACAGGTTGCCCAGAGAGGTTGTGGATGCTCCCTCTCTGAAGGTGTTTAAGGCCAGGCTGGACAAGGCACTGAGGAGCCTGATGTAGTGAGAGGTGTTCCTGCTTATGGCAGGAGGGTTGGAAATTGATGATCTCTAAGGTCCCTTCCAACCCAAACTATTCTATGATTAATACCCCTTGAATGTGTCCAGAAGACCATTTGCTTTGGTCTTGGTGTTGGGAGATCAAGAAATGCTGATGGAGTTAAACTTCACAGGGCTTCTCCTCATTATTTTTAATGGAGCTGATTCTAGTTTACACTGAGGCTCCACTACAGTGCTCCAATTATACTAAAAAGTCCCAAGTGTAAATCTGAACTAGGCTTACCTTGCTCAGAATTAACTAAGCATTAAAACCCCATTTAGGAAGATTATGTAGTTGAGCAGTTAATCTGTTGATTAAATTGTAAAGGACTGTAGACATGCACAAGCCGAACGCAGCTCCTTCCTCCTGATTACAAGAGATGCACCAGCAGAAGAAAGCTCTACCCTACTCTCAGTTGCTCTGAGCACATCTCTTAGCAGGAGTTGGCATTAAGGACTCTAAATAATTTTAGCTGTCATATAAACAACAGTGATACAGCAAAGATTCATTTCACCCAGGCAAATGCCTACCATACCTCTAATAAAATGCAAAGTTAAATTCAGTCTGTGCATCCAGATCCAATTTATTTTTCTGCCTCAAACATGGAGCTAAACTTTTCTACCAGTTATTACCATTAAGTAGGGATTTCATTGAAAAGAAGCCTTTTAATTTTTCTGAACAACACCAAGGTTTCTAGATAAATGAAAGAACAATTACACGAAAGATCTGGCACTCTAAAAGTTGCTCTCCAGTTTGAAAGCACTGGTTTTGCAACACATTTGAATTCATAATCCATTGAAGAAAAGGTCACTCAGAGTTTCCTTCTATCTCAGAAAGCTCTTGCCAGGGAAACACATGCTTCTGAGTGAAAGGGAAAAGGTGTAGAGTTAAATCATCCTTAGAGGCTGTTAGGCTCTACCGTAACTGCTCATTTAGGTGATTCTTAATTAAAAAAGACATTGATGCTACACTTCCAAAGTAAATGTGATTTAAATAGAAGATACTTGTTCAACACAGGTTTTTCAGTCTAAGGTTTTCTGTGTCTTCTATAAATTTTAGAGGGAAAAAAGCTAATCCTGTAGACTCCAGAGGAGTATGGAGACTATTTTCAGAGAAAATTAAAATTTTCTATCATTCATTTCCATTTTCATGGAAAATGAAAAAAGAGAAACCACACTTTTAGCAGCCTTTTCTCAATGTAATCCATAAATACTGGATACTATTCAGCTCTCTAATTTAGGTCTTAATAGGAATGTTCCCCTGTTCTTTGCAGGCAAGAAAGAAGAAATCTGGATTATTGATGATTTCATCATTGATGGAAACAATCTAAAGAATCCCATAATCCTTTTGGATACATTTGACTTTGGTCCCAGAGAAGACAACTGGTTTTTCTACCCTGGTGGAAACATTGGACTTTATTGCCCATATTCATCTAAAGGAGCTCCGTAAGCATCTCTCAATAATAAATTAGAAAGAAGTGACATAACAAACCAGGTCTGAAGCATTCCTTTCCTTTATTTACAGGGAAGAAGATTCAGCTATGGTATTTGTCTCAAATGAAGTTGGAGAACATTCCATTACAACAAGGGACCTGAGTGTAAATGAAAACACTATAATCCAATTTGAGGTACTTCTCAGAAAAGTTATTTTATCTTTTGCTTAGAGATTTCTGTTCTTTCCTGCTTTTTTTCCCCTTTGGTTATTTCCCCAGCCGTCAGATAACCCTGTCTAATTCTACTTGTAATTGCTTTGATACTACTTCCCATCATGTGGGTGTATCATGAAGTTTTCATGACACAGATAAGGGAAATTTTTACCTCAGCCCTCTGCTTTCTTGTCTAAAAACCTGCTTTGTCCATGCCTATATACTTGCATTAAAGTCTGTGTTCTACAAGTTGGAGAATCACCACTGACAGGCTTGATGATGAGCAAAAGAAAATGAGTTTGCCCATGTACACAGATTGACACTTCACAGTCTGCTCAGAATTGTGCAGGTGGATTAGTGGGCAGCTTTTTCATGAGCTGACCCAGAGGAGAGCTACTACTTCATTGGGCATTGGAAATTAATTTTCCCTCCTTGCTGGCTAAATTGCCCTGGTTGTACTTTCTCTGAGAACCAATTCTCTGCTGGCCTTTTGTTTCTGACCAACTTCCACAGACACTCTGGTGGAAGCTGTTCATTGCCCATGATGAATTCCTCCCAAAAGCTCACAAAGGAGCACCATATTTTTGGCACTGCTCATTTAGAGTGGAAACAGACACTCCAATGACAACATGTAGTCTCAAACTAAGCTATGCTTTTGATTTATCCTAAAATCCAAACTGTGCATTGTCTAGGGCAGCTACTGATGGGAGTAACCATTTTGCCTACTATGTATTAATTTAGAGGGGTCATTATATTTTCATTTAAAAAATCTTTTATGTAAATTGCCATGCCACAATAACCAGGCTGCTTTTAACAAAGATGTAGCATGCTGCAGCATTAAAGAGCAAATTCTGCCTATTTGTGAGCCATTACTTAGATGATAGTAAGGGTTTTCCAAGAAAAATAGGTTGAGCTGTGTACTCATGCACACTTCAGTTTGTCATGCAACTAATTCATAAATTATTGAATGCAAACCATTTTCTGTTTTAAAATATAAATTACAGACTGTAGAACAAAAATGCTTGAGGTCACTTTAAGATATTTATAAGTCTTCAGAGCATTCCCCTCATAAAATCTAGATGCTCACTTCCATATGTGGTAAGAACTTTGTTGTCAGCTCACGTTTAGTAAAAATGAAGAAGTTGTGCATTATGTAGCAGTGTTTCTCTCTGTGTCTCAACAGTCAAAACCTATTTTGGGTCAAGCATCTCTCCAAGCTTCTAGATGAGTAGACAATCCTTCTAGTCAAATGTAGGTTGATGAGACTCATGTGCACTGAAGAGTGATGGAGGAAATTCAGTCAGATACACTTTCAGCATTCATGCAGTTCTAAATAATAATGAATTTTAGAGTGAGATAGATTTTCATTACAGAGCAGTGTGTTAGAAAGACACACGTGCACTGAAGAGTGAAGTAAATTTGATGTAGGATACATCTTCAACATACAGAATCATAGATTTGTTTGGGTTGGAAGGAACTCTTAAATACCATCTAGTCCAACCCCCCTGCAATGAACAGAGACATCCAGGCTGGACAAGGCACTGAGCAACCTGGTGTAGTAGGAGGTGTCCCTGCCCATGGCAGGGGGGTTGGAACTAGATGATCTTTAAGGTCTCTTCCAAGCCAAACCATTCTATGATTCTCTGATCTTCAACTAGAGTGGGTTGCTAAGAGCACCTCAATCCAAGTCTATGTCATTGATGATACTAAATATGTATGGTTCTAAATATTATGAGGTTTAGAAATAAATAGATTTTTGTTACAGAGCACCTATTTTCCTCTACAAAGTTATGTAAGACCCCAAATACTTCTTAGTTCTACTACTGACTTTGTATTTCATTGGCAATCAGGTTTTAATTTAATACATGATAACCATTATTTTATAACAATGTCATCTTTTATGGGAACTATTACTTCTTTTATATAAGAAGTTTGAAACTAAAAGAGTCTTCAGTGTGAAAGAAAAGCAGACTAATTTGCACTGGATTCATGCAGAAAATATGTCTCAAGACATCTTAGATTCTGTACTAAACACCATTGGGGTTTTTTTTTCAGTAGTAGAACTGTTGTTTGGTGTAAGTTTTCTTCTTTTTCCTGTTCTCTGCATCAGGAATCTTGTAAGAACAACTTGAGAAGTCTGTAACTGCCAAACTATGTTTTGGTGTGACATGAAATTGAAACCAAACCCATGTATGATATTCTTCTAATGCTGTCTCCTAGGGCTTTGCTGCTACATGTGAGTGAAAGGGTAGGGAATATGAATATGTTGAAGTGACAGAGCACACTCCCTGAAGGGTCCTGTGGCATAAGCCTTTTTTCTCTTGTAAGTGTAAAGTCAAAAAGAAGCTCATCGTGCAGACCAGCAATTTAAAAAAAAATAATAAAAAGAGAGAGAAAAGTTTATGTTTGCACATTTTGTTTCAGCATTTCTGGGCTTTAAAATGCACCCATTTTTGGTGCTGTGATCACTTTAGTACCTACCAGAGGACCACAAGAACTGAAGCGTTTGGTCCAGCAATATCAGTAGCTCCCATTTGGGATTCTGTCTAACTAACTTCATGATTTTTCTCTTTGTAGATGTAGTTGGGAATTTCATATTACATTCATTATTTCATAAAACAGAGTGTGATATGCCCATGGAGAGAGAGGGCAATGTACAAGAGTTCATGTTCATGTCCTGAGTGCATCTTTCTAGTTGTTCAATGAGTTCACAGAATCACAGAATGTCAGGGACTGGAAGGGACATTGAAAGATCATCTATTCCAATCCCAACCTAGATCAGGTCACAGAGGAATGCGTCCAGGTGGATTTTAAATGTCTCCAGAGATGGGGGATGTTCACTAAGTTGAAGAGTGTGTCCTACAGTCTGCCCTATGTCATCTTCTGCACTTTATCTCTTCTTCCTCAGATCAACATCGGCTGCACCACTGACAGCTCATCGGCTGACCCAGTAAAGCTGGAGTTCTCACGGGATCTGGGGGCAACCTGGCACCTGCTGCTCCCCTTGTGCTACAGCAGCAGCAGCCGCCTCAGCTCCCTCTGCTCCACCGAGCATCACCCAAGCAGCACTTACTACTCAGGCACCACCCAGGGCTGGAGAAGGGAAGTCATTCACTTTGGAAAACTGCACCTCTGTGGGTAAGTGTCCACCTCCTCTTACTACCTGGCTGCTTCTTGATTTGGATTAATTTCTGTTTTCCATATAAAACAAGAGTAAGAGCACAAGAGTAAGAACTGCAGCACTAGAGCAGACTAGATGATCAGGTTTTCTCCACTTTTTGTACTCAATGGTTATTAGGGTTCATTCAAGTGATTCCCAAAAATATGTTTTGTTTAATGCAAAAGAGAATAACCACAGAGAATTTCCTATTTATATATCTAATTGCTGGCATTAGACATGGGTTGCTCAGTAGAATGAATGTAAAACTCAGTAGAATGAATGACTACCTTTAAAGTTCCTCCAATGCTCTTTACTGCCATTCATTGGCCATTTGAATTTGTCAAGGGTATTCTTGTGTAAAATTTGAGATTCATTAGAAAATGGAGTAAAATGTGAGCTAGTATAAACCTGACTCTACTTCAGTGTAAGGAAATGGACTTATAGAATCATGGAATCATAGAATCACAGAATAGTTTGGGTTGGAAGGGACCTTAGAGATCATTGAGTTCCAACCCCCCTGCCTTAGGTAGGGACACCTCCCACTACCATCAGGCTGCTCAGTGCCTTGTCCAGCCTGGCCTTAACCACCTCCAGAGAGGGGGCATCCACAGCCTCTCTGGGCAACCTCTTCCAGTGTCCCACCACCCTCACTGTAAAGAATTTCTTTCTTATATCTAGCCTGAATCTCCCCCCTTCAAATTTACATCCATTATTTCTAGTCCTCTCATCAGATATCTTATTAAAAAGTCCTTCCCCTGCCTTTCTGTAGGACCCCCTCAGGTACTGATAAAATACTATGAGGTCCCCCCTGAGCCTTCTCTTCTCAATACTCCAGGTGGGGTCTCACCAGAGCTGAGTAGAGGGACTTACCTAAGTCCTCGAGGTCTCTTGTAGCTGCAAAGTTCTCTGATTACAAGAAATTATCTGCAGCAATCACTCAGGAACTGAAAGTTTGAGAGACAAGCCAGGTTGGATGGCAGCAGATACACAGCATGGAAAAATATGTACCAGCAGGTGTACAAGTTTTCAAAGTATAAAATAGCATTGATTACTTTTTCAGAGAAAACTGCCTTCTAGCATTTTAGGTAAAAGATTACATCATTAAGGGTTAAATAGCAGCCACATGAATGAAATGGGCTATGCAACTCTGCAACTGAGTGTCTATGAAAACTACTGTGTGCAATGGGCCCTCCACTAAATAAGTGGCCCCATACGTGCCTCTGGAAATATGAAAATACCTATATAAGCTGTCTGGAAAGCCTGGATGTTTAATAATTTAAGAAAATGTTTCAATTTTAAATTTGAATTTGCTGGTTTATGACACCATTTCAATCATGCAATAGGTAGCCATCTCTTTCAGCAGCTCATTTGTCCTCTAGTTTTGTCCCCAAAGAATTATTTGGCCCTTCCCCCAGCTACCAGTGCAACCCTCCAAATGAAGATTTTGACTTCACAGACTCATAACATTTAAAACTTACAGGTGTTTTGATTTTGTCCTCTCTTCCTGTTTGCCTTCACTCCTTTTCCTTGCCCAGCACATCAGGTGAGAAGCCAGTTGCTGATGGCCAGCCAGCCAAACCCATTAGCACAGAGCAGCTTCTACGGAGCATTTGGAAACATGGAATTCCTAGTTGAGAGGGCTGAAGGGGGATTTTTTTTTCCACCAGAATCCACTGGAATAACAAGAAAAAAATTCCAAATTAGACTCTATGTTTTAATACTAAAACAGCACAGCCTTTTCATTTTCCAAAGTGACAAGTGATTACTTTTAAATGAAGATGAAGTCATTTTCAGTTATTTCCATTATATATGTGGTTTTGGAAATTAATCCATGTTTTCAGTGCACAGCTGTAACTAAGAATTACTATTCCAGCCTGTTGAGTTAGTGAAGAAAGCCCTATCAACTTCAGCAGTACCCCTATTTCAGTCTCTGCTTCAGTCATACTTCAACCCTGCCTGAGAGAATGTGTTAAATGTGTCTCAGGAGTGGAACAAATACCACCCACAGGATGGTGATGTCCTCTGAAGAGTATTGTGTCCAGTTCTGGAGCCCTCAACATAAGAAGGACATTGAGAACACCTCCAGTCTCCCACTTGTGTGCTTCACCTCAAGGCACTCTAAATTCAGTAGAGTTGGCTTCCACCTGGACTCTGATTCTTGGTTATCTTTCTTTAAAGAAACTAAGTAGTATACCTACAGATCAGCCACCTTTTCTTTCTTGAATCCTCTCATAAAAATTCCTTCATAGCAAATCAAGACAAAAAAAACTTGTCAGCTACCTGTGCTTTTCATTTATCTGCTGCATTTAGATATCTCTAACAAGATACATTAAATATGAAAGGCAATTAAGTGCTTTTCTCTTTTCCTTTCTCCTTTAAAACATTTTTTCAGTGGGAATAAAATATGTCTCTCAAGTGTTTTTCCCCTTCTTGTCTTGTTTTCCCTCCTTTCCCATTTGATTTCTCTTTACATAAAGCACTGATGAGCAGCACTTAGGAGGTGAATTAGAAATGACAGGACAGCACTCAAAGGAGAATATAGTTTAAATGAACAACTTGCAAAATCAGTCTAGTTTAAGATTAAGCTGCCTGAAAGCAAGCTGGATACCTGGTGACATGGCAGATCATGTTTTCTTTCACCCTCATAACTGAGGGTGAGATCCTACCAGCCTAGCTCCACAGGAGTTCTCCATGAGGACTGGGTAGCAGCATCAAGTAGGATTTCATCCTCCAGGACAGGGTGAAAGTGGAGGAAAATTCATCAGTCCACAGCCCTTCATCTTCCCCGTGAATGATGGGGAGAAGAGCAGTTGGATTTTGAATCCCATTTTCAAGTCAGTCCCACTACATCAGGCTGCTCAGTGCCTTGTCCAGCCTGGCCTTAAACCCCTCCAGAGAGGGGGCATCCACAGCCTCTCTGGGCAACCTGTTCCAGTGTTTCACCACCCTCACTGTAAGAATTTCTTTCTTATGTCAAGCCTGGATCTACCCCCTTCCAATTTACATCCATTACTTCTGGTCCTCCCATCAGATATCTTATTAAAAAGTCCTCCCCCTGCCTTTCTGTAGGAGTCCCTCAGGTATTGATAAGTTACTGTGAGGTCCCCCCTGAGCCTTCTCTTCTCCAACCCCAACTCCTTCATCCTGTCTTCATAAGGCAGTCGCTCTGATCATCTTTGTGGCCCTCCTCTGGACCTGCTCCAACAGCTCAATGTCCTTCTTTTGTTGAGGACTCCAGAACTGGACACAATACTCCAGGTGGGATCTCACCAGAGCCGAGTAAAGGAACAAAATCACCTCTCTTGAGCTGCTGGTCACACTCCTCTTGATGCCACCCAGAATTTGGTTGGCCTTCTTGGCTGCAAGTGCACACTGCACATGATGAATAATGTTATTTTTATTTGTGTTAGCGCTTGGGTTGAACTTAAACATAAAGATGCATGAGGTACTGAAGGAATTCGATGTAGCAGTCAGTTTCTAGAATTAAGCTATTTATCAAGCCAGTTCCAACAGAAAGAATACTATATATATGGATAGTATGATATATTTGAAATGTGAGAAAGGTGAACCTGTTATTTTAAATACACTTTTTCAGATTGGCAAGGTTCAGGTGGTACCAAGGGTTTTACCCTGCTGGATCCCAGCCAGTGACATGGGCCATTGACAACGTGTACATTGGCCCACAGTGTGAGGAGATGTGCAATGGCCACGGCAGCTGCATCAATGGCACAAAGTGCATCTGTGACCCTGGGTACTCTGGGCCAACCTGCAAAATAAGTACCAAGAACTCTGACTTCCTGAAGGATGATTTTGAAGGTACCTCTTTTTTTACTGTGATCTGAATTCTGCCTGTCTTGTCTTAGTGGAACCTAGAGCTTGAGGGATGAAGCAGCAAAGCCTTCCTCACCTTACCATGTTTCTGGATTTCAGTTATTGAATTTATTTAGTTTGTTAATGCTACAAGACTGTTACTATGAACTGTGTAGTTTAAATGTTATTCTAATGCATGGTTTGGGAAGTTATGGTGGATATCAGGAATGTCAGACTCTAGGAAATTGTCACTGCTATAATGCAAAATCTTCACCAAAACAAAATATGAAACTATATGTTTCTTGAAAAATATAGAAAATTATTTTTTAAGAGATTACTTTAGCACAGACAAAACATGTGCAAGTGAGGCAAACAACAGAGGGCTTCAAGGCTGTGTCATTTCTTATTGCAAGGGAAATATAAAAAGCCTTAATTCAGCAGCCATGGTTTCAGAGAAGACCATGTGTCTCAGCAGTGAAGGCCACCTTGGCAGCCATGGCAGACACGAGTGATGCCATCAGAGAACTCAGAACCTCATGTGAAACATGTCTAGGGACACTTAGCATACACCTACCTAACTCTAAAACTCCCTGGAGGTTTCTTCCACAAACAAACCCAGCAAGAAGAGCAAGTTTTAAATAAAGCAGCACCTTTGAAGCAAAAATTCATCCCTTTTTCAGGTGCTGCCATTCATTTTAAATTTTACCAACCTTTGCTTCAAGCTACCATGTACATGCTACAAAGTCCTTTTGTTGATCTGATTTTGTCATTATCTTTAAAAAAATTTTAAAGCGAAAAATCATAGAATCATAGAATAGTTCGGGTTGGAAGGGACCTTAAAGATCATTGAGTTCCAACCCCCAGTTCTCCTGTGAATAACTGGAGACTAAGATCCCAAACTTCATACTTCTAGGTTTTTGGGGGATTTTATTTATTTATTTGTGGCAGCTTTCTAGAAAGCTTTGCATCAGAAACACTGAGTATTTTTTTCACTTTGCATGTGATGTTTAATTTAACTTGATTCTTCTGTAAGTAGTGCTCTTACTGCAACAGCACTTCAGAGTAAATCATATTTGCTGTGTATTCAGGTCAGCTGGAGTCTGATAGATTTCTGCTTGTGAGTGGTGGGAAGCCATCAAGGAAATGTGGCATCATGTCTGGAGGAAACAACCTTTTCTTTAATGAAGAAGGGTTACGTATGCTGATGACTAGAGACCTAGATTTGTCACAAGCCAGGTAACACAATTTCAGACTTTCTGACCTGAATTTTAATAGGATTAGCCATTTAAATGATACTTTTCCCATGACTAAGAACTCCAGGATTGATATGACACCTTCGGTACCTTATGCAAGTTTTTATTTCTTAAATGCATAACATTAAGAAGTCACACATGCTGCTTGTCTCAGTTGTATTATGAACCATTGCTGAAACAGGAATATCTGCTGCCAGAGTAATTCTTCCATTCATTATTTCCTAATTCTTTCATTTTTGAAGCTTATTTTCTTCTCACTGTGTACCTTTGTTTCTGATAATTCAATGAGATATTCCCAGGAAGATGTCAGCAGCCACGCTGAGCACAGCAGTGGAAAAGCAAATATTTTTAGTGTATTTAGGGATTCTGTAGTATCATTAAAGCCTGCAGAGGAAATTCCGGGTGGCTGAGACATGCTAAGCAAGCCACCTTAAAAAAAATTTACACTAACACAAGTTAAACCACATCCTAATGGTGTGCATGCCCACAAACAGGCGTTGTTTTCTAACTGATTCAGTTTATTAGCTTTCATTACTAGTTTGGAGAGATTGCATTTTCGCCAAGACTTTTTTTCCACTGATCTCTTGTAAACACCCAACTCTTCTCGATTATTCTGTGGGAAACACATTAAAGACACTTTATTGCTTTTTAACTTGTTCTCATTAGTGTCAAAGCTTTAAATAATGGTTTAATTTAGACCCTCGTGGTCAATAAAAATGCTTGATTATTGATCATTTTATATCTGAAATTAGCTAACCCTTGAGGAAGTTTCATATTAAAGATCTCTGCACTGAATTTGTAAGATTTTTCACAGCAAACTTTTGCAGAACTTGGTAAACACAGACATCAGTTTTCTGCACTAATTTGACTTCTTCAACTGTTCTGAAATTAAAAGATTGTTTAACAAAAGCTACAAGAGATCCTGTAAGTTGCTCCATTAGACTAAATGACATGTTTTTTCCTTACTGCTCACGTTCAGAGAACCATCATTTATCTCTGCTCTGTGATAGTCTTGTAGCTGGATTTGCATATATTGACCTCAAGGTGTTATACAGAGATAAATTACTTCTGTCTTACTAAAAGGGATACAAAGCAGTACATTTAATTTCGTGTATATGCTGATGAAAAACAACATTTATCAACAAATAACTGTATGCTCTCCTCTGAACAGCAAGGCTGACTGCACCAGCACAGCTGGATGCTGCTCTTTAGCAACCCAAAGTAATTGCAGTGGGATTTTCTTAATTTCCAGGCTGAGTCTATCAGCCACCTGCAAAGCACTGTAGATCTGGGGAGGGGCTTCTGTCAGTGCCAAAAATGAGAACCAGCTTTTTCTAATAGATTGTTTAAAGAGAACTAGGCTCCATGGTGACACACAAACCTCCACTTTTTTTTCTGAGGAGTACACAGGTGAGGAGTGGTGTTGGTGCTGCAAGCCACTTGGCACTGGGCACTGCAAGTGGCCTCTGTGATCCAGTGTCCACTCCCATGACATCTAGATTTTAAAGAATTGGACACCAGGGACTGTGTATGCCCCTCACAGTAGGGGGCCCAGCATGACCTATCAGTACAGACAGCATATTTTAGATTCTGCATCTGATCAAATCCCTTTCAATTCTGAATTGCTAGAAGAATATCCACAGCATTTTAGCTATACTAGTTCTATAAAAAAACCTTTGGTTTTCCATTTTGAAGCAGGCAGAACTTTTGCAAAATTATCTCCTGGGTGAGAAGAGAGAGATTTAATATTATTAACTTTTTAATCTGATAGACATTGTTACCTGTATGTGAGGGGAATACTACAGTACTAAAAATGCAGATAAAAGAGCAGCAGTCTGCAGAGAGCAGATTCAACAGAGGCAAGGTCACCTGAGTTTATTTCTTTTGAATAATGTGGTAAATCTGAGGAGGCACAAAGACTTGCCAGCAGTGCATCCAATCCATTACATTTGATATGTTGATCCATGAGGGTCCCTGGTGCTCCTTTACAGCACCGGCAATATGTAATGTCTGGGATGTGGAGGTGGATATAATTTATAGTGAAAGAAGTTATATATAGTAGCAAGAGAAACCATGAGTAGCAGCAAGAACTGGAATTAATTGACTCCTAAGTCTGGTGTTTCATTGAAGCTTTGTTTGCCCAGCACCTCTGGAGCCTCCATTCCCAGAGGATCTACCTGTAGATCAAATCAGAGCAAGACTTTTGATGCAAAACCCTTTTTTGCACCATTTCATTTAACCATGAGCTAGGCAGCACTAGTGCAATAATAATTAGGACAGATAGGACACTTTAAAGCTGCACAAAAGCTCTGCAAACATGAATTAATACTTGTAATATCCCTGTGAGTGCAATAGGTAAATATCATTCCAGCAGAGGTTCCCTCCACTGCAAGAGCACAGCAGAGCTATTTATGAGCATCCACTACCAGGAAGAATTTCACCATTTCATACAAGTCTATTGTCCTGCTTTGGAGAAGCCAATTAAATTGGGGATGAAAAGAGCAGGTGTCCCTGGGTGGCTTGGACTGGCTTTGGGGAAGCCAGCACATTTAAGCTGTGTGATTTAGACAAGTTTCTCAGGTTCACTAAACAGATGAAATGATCTCTGCGAGTGAAACGTGCTTTATTCTCCTGTCCAGATTTTCTCTTACAGGCTGAAGGAGTTGGTGTTGTTCAGCCTGGCGAAGAGAAGGCTCAGAGTAACTTATCAATACCTGAGGGGGTCCTACAGAAAGGCAGGGGTAGGACGTTTTAATCAGATATGTGATGGGAGGACTAGAAATAATGGATGTAAATTGGAAGGGGGTAGATTCAGGCTAGATATAAGAAATTCTTTACAGTGAGGGTGGTGAAACACTGGAACAAGTTGCCCAGAGAGGTTGTGGATGTCCCATCTCTGGAGGTGTTTAAGACCAGGCTGGACAAGGCACTGAGCAGCCTGATGTAGTGGGAGGTGTCCCTGCCTATGGCAGGGGGGTTGGAACTCGATGGTCTTTAAGGTCCCTTCCAACATGAACTATTCTATGATTCTATGCCAATGGGAAGTGAGGATGCTTATTTTGAATTTATTTCACCAAATTCCTGGCAAATTATGATCTACTTAGGGCACTTTTGCTTTTCTGCCACAGAAATCTGTACTTGAGGGCTACAGGGACAAAAATTTCACCCAGGATTATACTTCTGATATTTGCAACACCATCTGCTATGCAGACAAAAGACCATCTCTGTTCAGCCTCTTCTGCCTGGCAAAATATCACACAGGCAAAATGAATTTTTGTCATCCCACCTGTCAGTCTACTTGTATGGTGGAGGTTTTGAAAACGAAAACATATGAGGGCTTAAAGCTGACTCTTAGAATCATAGAATAGAGTCATAGAATAGTTCAGGTTGGAAGGGACCTTCAAGATCATCTAGTTCCAATCCCCCTGCTGTAGGCAGGGACACTTCCCACTACATCAGGCTGCCCAGTGCCTTGTCCAGCCTGGCCTTAAACACCTCCAGAGAGGGGGCATCCACAACCTCTCTGGGCAACCTGTTCCAGTGTTTCACCACCTTCACTGTAAAGAAGTTCTTTCTTATATCTAGCCTGAATCCACCCCCTTCCAATTTACATCCATTATTCCTAGTCCTCCCACCACATATGTTATTAAAAAGTCCTACCCCTAGAGCAGGGAACTACAGAGCTAGTCAACAGCCAAACTCCAGATCTCCCTACTTGATTATGTAGGATGCTGCCAAGAAGACATCTTTACAGTAATTGCTCTCTCTGATAGATTTGTGCAGTTCTTCATGAGACTGGGTTGTGGCAAGGGGGTGCCAGACCCCAGAAGCCAGCCTGTGCTGCTGCAGTATTCCCTCAATGGGGGCCTCACATGGAGCCTTCTCCAGGAGTTCCTCTTCAGCAACTCCAGCAATGTGGGACGATACATTGCCCTGGAAATTCCCATGAAGGCTCGTTCCAGCTCCACTCGAATTTGTTGGTGGCAACCATCTGAGAATGGACATTTCTACAGTCCCTGGGTAATTGACCAGGTAAGAACCCTCAGAGTTGGTTTTCTTTCCAAGAAAACTTTAGGCTGTTTTCATTATTAATGTTTTTAATTTTGTTGGCACATGT
>VZTY01007868.1:27276-69450 GCA_013400935.1 Turnix velox | reverse complement strand
AATTTTGTTGGCACATGTCATTTCACTGTGTCAAGCAAAAATTGTTTGTATAGAAATATTCCATAATAATAATCTAGCAAAGTACTGGAGCAAAATTACTGTTTGCTAATCTTGTGGTTTTAATTTATCATTTCCATGTGGGTACTCAATGCCCATTTGGGAGTTACGAAAGTTTTTTCTACATGGGTAGAACCACAGATTCCCATTGCAGAATCCATTTCCACAAAACTTACAGCCATGTCTAGTGATAGGGCTATAAAATTTTACTTTCAATAGAAAATACTGAAATATTTTATATAAATTTTATTTTATTTTGTAAATAAATTTTATTAATTTTACAAAATTTTAAATTCAAAAATTTAAAAGCCTCGTTTGTATCACCATTGAATTTAGTTATATTAGTTCAGAGCAATCAGCAATTGAATTCAGATAACAAAGGACATAATTCTACCTTACTTGCTATAGTAAAATGCTGACATCTTACAGTCAAATTCAGGCTATTTCCTCAGTTCTACCACCAGATACAATCTGACATTAATGCACCAGATTAGAGCAGAGCTGAAGAGTCAGTAGGAAAAATGACACTTTGCTCCTACCAACATTTATTTTTGTGATCAGCTTTAACTTCATCCAGAACAGATTTCCCATTAGCTGAGCCAATCTCTTCAGGACCCTTTCATAGGAAAACTACTTCCCTTTCTGATAACCTGAACTCTTTCTAAAGTAAATTTGTTCATTTTAGACCGGCAGAATATATATGCATAGATAATAAATCCCTTGCTCCACAATGCTATGTCTGTGAAAACTTCCCGAAATCTTTTCAATAAAAATTCTTTGACTTATGTTTCAGATTCTTATTGGAGGAAACATTTCTGGCAATACAGTATTAGAAGATGATTTCTCCACGTTGGATAGTAGAAAGTGGTTGCTCCATCCTGGTGGAACAAAGATGCCAGTCTGTGGCTCGACTGGGGATGCTCTAGTGTTCATTGAGAAAGCCAGCACCCGCTATGTTGTCACCACTGATATTGTCATCAATGAAGACTCTTTCTTGCAAATAGATTTCGCAGCTTCCTGCTCTGTCACAGACTCCTGCTATGGTAATGACTTCTTGGTAAATCCTGCCCTTCTTCTTCATCTCCTGTAGAGGGAAGTGTTTTCTGGTTCCATTATCCATCCTAATGAAAAACTGAGAAACCTGAGAAATCTGTGTATTTTTGCCAGGAATTTTTATTCTAGGTGGTTGATGCCTAAAACATGTTGAAGATTATTATTCCCTCTGGGCACTTAAGTTGCAGTTCAGTTCATTTAAGAAAAAGACTAGTAGCTGTTTAACTCAAAGCCATTTACCAGTGTATGGTACCTATTGCTTGGGGTGATACTGTGGTTCTAATAACAAGCAGCTGGGTGTTTCCAGCAGATGTTTCTTGCTTTGTGTTTTTTTCCAGATCTCACTTGCACCTCTCTAACTAAGAAATCATTTATATAAACACACATCTAACAAGCCATGTCAGCATCAGCTGCAATAATTTGTATTGTCCATATAAAATAATAGACATCTCCATATTTCTTTATATGTGTATATGTGTGCGTATATATTTATGCACATATTTGTAGATATGCATACATATATTTATGGTGACTTTTAGCTACCTACCTTCCTTTTTTCTAAATTATGCACTTTCAGTGCAGCATATGTGTACATTTATATATGGTTGTATACCCACATACATACATATACACAAATAAAAACATTGTTTGCACTGAATACACATCACATGGAAATTGAAAATTGGCTCATTAAGTGAATTTCTAAAATCACGAAAAATAGCTCTTCCTAGCATTTGGATGCTTGTTTACACATCTTAAATTACAATCTTTTAGCTTAGGGTTTTGGAGTATAGATTTTTTGTTTTATGAGAACACAGCATGGTGTAGCATGTGGAGAGTGTTAATTCAGTGTTCCTCTAGAATTCTGCATCGAAAAAGGAAAAGGTTTTACATGAAGTCCTAAAGTGGCAGGTTTACCCAATTTTACTATTCTGAATCTGGTGGAAGTAAGCCAGGTATTTCATTCACATGTTTTACAGTATTTTTTTCCCCTTTGATATTAAAGATGCTGCAGCACCCTAAGATTATCTCTGCAAAGTTTAAATCTGTTTTGGCAGCTTAGCTATATATTGGCAAAGAAATAGTTCCTCCCCATTTTGTTTCAGTGTCACCATTATCTCAGCTTTATATTGGGTAGGACATATCCTAATCATGCTTCCAGTCATGATGAGCAAAGTGTTTCATTTGGGTGATGGAGATTGAGCACTAAAAACTCACTTACCCTTGTTTGTACCCAATTGTCCTTGCCTTTCTACAAGCTGTGATCTGAGCTTAGACATCAAGTAGGACTGATTAGGTGATTAAGGGTCATTCTCTGTGCATAAGGGTAAAAGAAATGGATCTGTAGTAATCAAAAGTGATCACAGATTTACTACCCCTGTCACTGCACAGCAGTGGGGACATTTACTTCAAGTTACAGTTCTCTGCCTATTATTATTTACTTTTTATTCTCTGCATAAAAGTTTAACTTGAAGTATTTAGTGAGTCTGACTAGTCTTTATTTTTTGTAATAAAAGTTTATAAGCCATAAACATCAAAACAATGAAATTGCTGCTGATTTTTGCTGAGAAATGAATATATTACTTTAATGCAGCCAGATTGGGTTTGAATGAAAATAAGTTCACTGGCTAACAAACTCAAATTTGTTTATGCTGGATAATGAAATGAGCTGTCTGGGAGATGAGTGGAAATGTGACTAAACCATCTCTTGTGACAGAGCCAGGAGTTTCAATTTGAGTGTTGCTCTGCCTTATACAATGATTACAGGCAGCTAAATCTCATCCTTCAGCTTGAGAAACAAAATAAGTGGATGGTCATCTTGCTGTCCCATCACATTCTTGCACACTGCAGCTACAGAAATTGATTTGACTTAGTTCTATTACTTGACAGATGACTTTATCTTTGCAAATATTATCACTTTAGTTAGATGGTAGGTGCAGAGATTTACTGCAGTCTTTTCCCGAGTTATAGAATCATAGAATGGTTTGGGTTGGAAGGGGTCTTCAAGATCATCTAGTTCTACTCCCCCTGCCATAGGCAGAGACAGCACTGCCACAGAAGGGGCTTTTTTGAGTTTCTGACACAAGGGTTTGAGAAGTTTTGAGTGGCTATTTTGTCAGCATAGACTTGAGACTAAATCTGAGGTTACCAATTTTTGATGGACCTATGGAATGTCACTCTCTAAATTAAGGAACTAATCACTTTTCCCACGTTTCCACCCTTAGCTATTGAACTGGAATATTCAGTGGACCTTGGATTGACCTGGCACCCAATTTTGAGAGACTGTCTTCCCACTAATGTGGAATGCAGCAAGTACCACCTCCAGAGGATTCTCATTTCAGACACTTTCAACAAGTGGACACGAGTTACACTGCCTCTGCCACCCTATACTAGGTATTTCCCTCTGGTTTTCTGGAGAATAAATCTAAATGCATAACCACGTATTGAGACTTGATACAGTTTAGCATTAGAGTAATTGCACCTTGCCTTTCTTATTTGGTCCATGTCTATAGCAGCAAACAAGTAAACCCCATCATGCTTTGCATAAAAATTGCAAAACTATAACATGTATTTACTTTTCTTAGTTATTGAAGCATATGAAATTCTTGTCTTTCTTATCCTATGGAGGGTCAAGGGCAGGGGAGACTTCCTAAAATAACTCATTTTATTATCAGCCTAACTAAATTCTGGTTGTATTGGTGGCTAACAACTGGCTGAATCCCCACCTGCAGCCTGTGTTTGATTTTTTTGGCTATGAGTTGATGCTTTGAAACTAAAACTTTTCCGGGTTCTTGGGTTTTGGTGTATTCCTCATACCCTTTTCTTCTCTTTCAGCTTTGATGTCCTCATCATTGCTTTTATATGTGCCCCATTTTCACCTTCTCTTCCTTTTCTTACATTCTTTTGCCTTTTGAGGAAAGAAAAATCATAGGATTTTTTGAGGAGCCACAGTGAAAGGATCTGTTTGGGACTGAGTGCTATTGGGAATGTTGCCATTCATGTCTCTGTGATGCCCCAAAAACCTATGCACAGCTGGGGAGTTCAGCCTTCCAGTTCGTATCCTTATTAATGTGCTGTTTTGCAGCAATAGCTGGGACTGTTCCTCATGCAGTAAATGCAGGCAGTGTGGACATCAGGCTCTCAGTACAGCTTGACTCTACAGCTTTGCTCCTCTTGCTGAGCCCAATCTCCTCAGGTAGGCTCAGGCTGCACTAAGGGCAGGCACAGTTTGCCTTTTTGAGAAGGTTGTTTTGAAAAATCCCAACTAACACAGTTTGGAAATGGAAGCCTTTGTTTTTTTGTAATTGTACTGAGATCACCTATACAGTTGACAAAAGTTTTGAAACTAGAAGTAGGAAAGTCCATTTTCTATTACTAATAAATTTGAGCCTCTGGTCTCTTCACACTGCAGAGCTTCCAGTGAAGTAATAGTTCTCCTTTAGGATTCATTCCCAGCATTGATCTGTGATTGATCTCCTCTGCTTACTCTTTTCTACTGCTTCACTACATACTGTCTGCAAAATCCATTACCCCAATGCCACTTGTATAAAGTCCCTAAATTTGTCTTCAGGAAGGGCTTTCTGGAGTTCAACACGATAAATAAGGACTGGGGTTGATATTTCAAACCAGTTGAATTTGGACCTGAAAGGAACCTACCACCTGGGAAAAACTCAGGTTTATTAATAGCTGTGATTTGAAATCTTGAAAGTTTTTTTGAGTACTGTATGTCAAAAAGAAGAAATCTGGTGCCTTACAGAGGCAAAATTGCTCTTCAGTCCAATTCAGTAAATAAATTTGTTGGCTCAGGTAATCCCATTTCCCAAAGATATTAAGATCAGGGCTGCATGAGAGAGGTTATTACTCTTGCTAACTAACAAGGAAGACATTTAGCATCTGAACAAGTGCAACTAACAAGCTCTTTAGTCTAGACACAATATAATTTTTATGCTGCTGTATTTTTTCAAGCTGTGTCATAGCAGGTGTGTGATTGCTTGTGCCGGTATGTTTTAGGGACATGGAGGATACAATTGATAGCTTCGTCTATGGCACAGCTTCCATACTTACTGAGAGTTTTAGTGCTCATCTACCTCAGTGTGGTACTAACCTCTGGCCTGTAGAAAGCAATGAACACTTAGTTATATCTTAGGCTTTATATCTGCTTTTAAAATACAGAGCAAATGCAAACCTTCTCCCAGGAGCATCAGTTCTACAAATTGTTAGTGAAGCAGGCAGTGTAAGATATGGATGCTTGTCTTTATTCCTAAAGGACTTCCTCACAAGTTATGTGTTTCTCTTAAAATTGCTGTTTTATGAGCAGCTACACAGCATGGCAGGAGATTTTTCTTTAGATAAACTTCTTATTCATTCACCTCACATTTATAAACATGTTTATAAAGAGATATTCCATAGGATAACATTTCCTTCCCTATAAAAGTTCTGGTTTTACAGTGAATAATTTTTGAGGATTTTGCTATACATTTGTTTAAGGGTTTACAATAATTATGAGTTTCAGAAGGAAACAGACTCCATGAAGTTCAATGCTGCCATCTAGTGCTGTACAGCAAAACATGGACCAGTTCATATTTGAAATTATATTCTTGAAAACATATAAAAAATTCAGGTAGCTTCAGATATTCAAATACAGGTATCCTCTGCTGTGTGAGCTGAATTTAGCATCCCCTGACCATTTCACTTAGGTTTTCTTCATCTGCTTTGGGACCTGAGACACACATAGCTAAATCAAAGCAAGGTGTCTGAATTGACAGACAAACCCCTCTTAACTGACAAACTTCAAATTATTTACTGAAAGATGACACTATAGATCACTTCTTACCATTTTCACTGAAGTCTTGGATGGAAGGGAGAGAGGAAATAGCAAAGCCAAGGTCACACTACAAGCCCAGCATGGGTCTTCTCACTTGTCCCCTGAAGATTTCTAAATGGCAGGGTCTTGCCTAGGAGCCAATCCACTCCCCAAAGCTGCTCTTACCCAAATGTGGTAGAGAAAATTCATGGAGAAATAGTTTGGTTATTTTGTTGACTTTGACTAAAGCAATAAAACTCAGGCTCCAAGTGAAATTTGGAGGATTAGGGTGATTTTGGCTTGATCCAGTTCTCTAGGTGGGATTTGTGCTGGGCCACAGTTAGTAGCTTCCCTTTGGGAATATAACCTTTGTCTCACCTTCTTCTCCATGGCACGAAACAGCCTACTTGCTTTGCTCTCATCAGTGAGCCATTCCCTACCTCCAGTGCTCTCAGAATGCTACTGAGCATCTCTGCTCTTTGTTCTGCTCTCAAAATGTGGTCATCCTCTTCAGGACTTTTCATGCACCTTGTCATTGTCAGGAATCAGCCCTGGCTCGTGCTGATACCAAACAAATCTCCTAGAAGCAGCCCAGCCTCAAATTCACATTCTCTTTCAGTCAAAATAAAGATTGGTGAAGAGAAGGCTCAAGGGGACTTCATAGTAGCTTATCAATACCTGAAGGGAGCCTACAGAAAGGCAGGGGTAGGACTTTTTCATAAGATATCTGATGGGAGGACCAGAAGTAATGGATGTAACTGGAATGCGGTAGATTCAGACTAGATATAAGAAAGAAATTCTTTACAGTGAGGGTGGTGGGACACTGGAAGAGGTTGCCCAGAGAGGTTGTGGATGCCCCCTCTCTGGAGGGGTTTAAGGCCAGGCTGGACAAGGCACTGAGCAGCCTGATGTAGTGGGAGGTGTCCCTGCCTGTGGCAGGGTGTTTGGAACTCTATGATCTTTAAGCTCCCTTCCAACCTGAACTATTCTATGATTAGCTTAGCTGGAAATATTACCTTTTTGGCTTTCTTTCTCTCCCAAAGGTCTCAAGCAACTCGTTTCCGCTGGCACCAGCCGGCTCCTTTTGATAAGCAGCAAACGTGGGCCATTGATAACGTCTACATTGGGGATGGCTGCATAGACATGTGCAGCGGCCATGGCAAGTGCACTCAGGACAACTGTGTGTAAGTGCAGTTTGTTCCCTGACCTCCCCTGTGCTGGAGCATTTCCATCCTCCTCTGTGATTCCAATGAATTTGATACAGATTTTGTCTGTGTAAAGCTACCACAGAGCCCTGCTAAGCTAACAAACAACCAGCACATCTCCCCTATTTGCCTGTCTGGCAACAGAGAAATACCTTCCAGATGGATGTATTGCTTTTTTTGCAGCCACAAATGGCAACAGAAATGGGAGAATGATTGCATAATTGTACTGTGACTGGGGTTTTTTTTTAGAATATATTCTGCTACAGAAGAGACATATTACTGTGTTGTCCTCTATCCTGACAGGACTGAAGTACCAAGTCATGATCTCCCTATTGAAATCTGCATAGTATGAAAAGTCATTTCCATGCTGTTACCCAATTTCTGACACGTTGTAAGGCTTTTCAGAGGAGAAAAAAAAATGAATGTTGTGTAAATGAACAATCAGAAAGTACCCATCCACTAAAATTTGATAGAAATTTACTTAAAATTTAACATTATAAGGACACTCTTGGGCTTGGCACATTCTCTTAGGTTTATCCATCCAAATGCTGATTTTACTCTGCACTGGAGAGTATTCTGTGTTAGCAGCTTGAATGATACATAATACCAGCCTTCCCAAAGCCATTTCTGCTCCACATTAACAACCACAGAAAGTAACAGATGTTTGAAAACCCCCATACACCAGTTGTGTGCTTGTAAATGATGCAGGCAGCCTCTGTGTGGAATAAGATGGCACCATCATGTGGAATGATGTGGCAACCTCTGTGCAGAGCCTTTGCCAGTTGAATTTTACATTTGTTTTCCTCTGCAGCTGCGATGAACACTGGGGTGGGCTCTACTGTGATGAGCCAGAAACTCCCCTTCCAACACAGCTGAAGGATAACTTCAACCGCTCACCCTCCAACCAGAACTGGCTGACGGTGAATGGGGGCAAACTGAGCACTGTGTGTGGGGCAGTGGCCTCTGGGATGGCTCTTCACTTCAGTGGGGTGAGTGTCCAGCAAGGGCTGCCTTGCTCCATCTGACAGGCTGAAAGGTCTGATTAGAAAATTTGGATAAGTAGCAACGTGTTAAAAAATATCAGCATAACGTATCAAACGTAAATTATATGTTTGTTGAGATCCTTTTTATTCTCCTCACTGTACTAATCTGAGAAATTTACTCACATATAAAGACATCTTGCAAAGTCCCTGATCTTTCATCCAGGGGAAAACCTGTGTCTTGAAAGGTAGTAAGTAGCAAATTTTTTAGGATTAGTTAGTACTTGGTCAAATCTATGCCAAATCCTGGCAATATCTCACTGAGCTCTAACACATGATTTATCAAATGTAGCTAAAAACCATGAAAAAATGTTTTAGAAGGGTAAAAGAAGCAAAAAATGGCTTTCTTTAGGTGAAAGCATTTTGTTGTGGATGCCCCCTCTCTGGAGATGTTCAAGGCCAGGATGGACAAGGCACTGAGCAGCCTGATCTAGTGGGAGGTGTCCCTGCCTATAGCAGGGGGGTTGGAACTCAATGGTCTTTAAGGTCCCTTCCAACCCAAACTATTCTATGATTCTATATCAAAAATACCTCTATCCTTTGCCTCGCTGAAGAAATTAGAATTCAATTCTTGATGGTGAATGTTATAAAGTTGTAGGCACAAGCAGCAACATAACATGTGTGGACAGACAAGAAGAACTGTTAAGATGAAACATAACTGAAATTATGCCCTTAGGGAATAGCATTCATTCTTCTGTTGTAGCTTTACCTGCGTTATAGTTAGTGTAATTCTGTTCTATTTTCAAGGTTTTATGATATGAAGTTATATTAATAGTGACCACATAGCCTAAAAATTTTAACATTCATAACTTTTGGCAACCAACACCAGCCAACATATCTTTTCATTGCTTTTAAGGGCTGCAGCCGTATGTTGGTTACAGTGGACCTGAATCTCACCAGTGCAGAATTCATCCAGTTTTACTTCATGTATGGATGTCTGATAACTCCTAACAACCGTAACCAAGGAGTGCTGCTCGAATATTCTGTGAATGGTGGAATCACCTGGAGCCTCTTAATGGAAATTTTCTATGACCAATTTAGCAAGCCTGGGTTTGTAGATACCTTTTCCAACCATATAATTTCCTATACTGATGTCAAGAGGTCTTACATGTTTCCTAACAACCTGTGGGATATATGACTGCTGTGGTTGGATATCAGATCTTTAACAATTCAGTTGGTCCCATCCTGCAAGTATTTATGAACAACCTTAGTGCACTTGCTCAAGCATCAGCATTAGTGCAGCTGCCAGGCCACAAATACAAAGGCATAAAGAGCCTGTAGCAGCACAGTAGAATTGTAAATAATTGTAGAGAGATGAATTAATAGTTACTGTAGTGTTGTCCATCNACGTGATGCTGGAGCCTTCAACATAAGCACATTGAGCTGTTTAAGTGGGTCCAGAGGAGGGCCATGGAGATGATCAAAGGGCTGGAGCAACTGCCCTATGAAGACAGGCTGAAGGAGTTGGGGTTGTTCAGCCTGGAGAAGAGAAGGCTCAGGGGGGCCCTCATAGTAACTTATCAATACCTGAGGGGGTCCTACAGAAAGGCAGGGGTAGGACTTTTTAATAAGATATGTGATGGGAGGACTAGAAACAATGGATGTAAATTGGAAGGGGGTAGATTCAGGCTAGATATAAGAATGAAATTCTTTACAGTGAAGGTGGTGAAACACTGGAACAGGTTGCCCAGAGAGGTTGTGGATGCCTCCTCTCTGGAGGTGTTCAAGGCCAGGCTGGACAAGGCACTGAGGAGCCTGATGTAGTGGGAGGTGTCCCTGCCTATGGCAGGGGGGTTGGAACTCGATGATCTTTAAGGTCCCTTCCAACCCAAACTATTCTGTGATTCTATGATTTAAGATAGTTTTGTTTGCAATCTAATTTCTTACTGAAAATTGCAGATAGTCTTTGCTTGAATAAGATAAAAAACAGTGTAGAAAAGAGAAACTTTTCTGCAGGTCCATCAACGGAATGTATACACTCAAGTCTGTTAGTGAGACATTTGTGAAATTCAAACCATGCACAGAGCAGAGATGGGTGAACATTCTCCTTAATGTCACAGACATAGCATGGGAAGCTTTATGTTCAAGCAGTCTCTCGTAGAGAAAAATAAACTAGATTTTTCCCCGCTTTCCAACTTCCACTGTCTCCAGAAAAAGACATGAACGGACTTGATAAAAAGAGTATTGAGAAATGTCCTCTTCCTGTGGCTTTCCTGTAACTAGTTTTCACTTTGTGTTTCAGCTTTGTGAACATCCTCCTTCCTTATGACGCCAAAACTATCGGGACACGCTTCCGCTGGTGGCAACCCAAACATGATGGTCTGGACCAGAACGACTGGGCTATTGACAACGTGCTGATCTCTGGCTCAGCAGACCAGAGGACAGTGATGCTGGACACCTTCAGCAGTGCTCCCCTGCCACAGCATGAGCGCTCCCCAGCGGATGCAGGGCCCACTGGCAGGATTGCCTTTGACATGTTCATGGAAGACAAAACTACAGGTAAAGGTTTTAGAGCAAGAAGTCAGTGCAGTCATTTCCAAATTTTGTCTCATGGTGGTGAATGTCACGGAAAATTCCATCTCTACACAGGGGTCTTTACTTTTGTTCACACGATACAGTATGAAAAGTTGTTACTTTTAATTTTTTACTGCATGAATACACTTAGAAGTTTCATTTCTCATCAAACTAAGAAAAAAGGATTAAAAAATGCCAGGTTACTCCAAGCAGCTTTCTTAACCTGACTATTTGTTTCCTCTTTCTTAACATTTTTAAACATTCTTTAGTGAAGTTGGGTTACATTTTACTACTACATTCTGTAGAGGATGTATTTCTGGATGTTTACAAGGCTTAACAGCTAACAGTGCCAGAGTACCCTTTATTCAGACATGTTAAGACATATTAAACACATGTAAGACATGTTAAAAAGTTCTCCTATAATTTCCAGTGCAACCTAAGTTTTTGTCTTCAGTAAAGACATAAAAATAATGCTCTTACTGCAAAATAATGCTATAATTCTTATGTAAGAGAGTAGTAAGAGTTGCTATGAGCACTGAATGTAATACATGTCATAATCATAGAATCATAGACATGAGGACATAATCATGAGGACATAGACATAATCATTTACATGAGGAAGATGAGGTGCTGACATTCTCAGGAGCCATACTAAATAACTCTCATATCAACTGAAAAATAAAGCCGTGAATCACCTTTAGTGGTCCATCTATTTTTTATTTATGTTGTCATTGTATATTACTGATATTCCCATTTATTTTCAAGTGAATGAACACTGGTTATTCCATGATGATTGCTCCATTGAGAGGTTCTGTGATTCTCCTGATGGTGTCATGATCTGTGGAAGCCATGATGGCAGAGAGGTCTATGCAGTCACTCACGACCTGACTCCTACAGAAGGCTGGATTATGCAGTTCAAGGTAAAACTATCTGCAACAGAATTATTCAAGAACACGTTTCTTGCTGCAAGTCTAAGTAGATTTTTCAGAGGGTAGAAGGATGTGTAGGCCTATGCATGAACCATTCCCTAAGAGAAAGGTCCTATTAGTAAACCATACTCATTTTTCTTACCTGCTCCATGCTGGTCAGCTTTTATGCCACAAGGTGTTCTCTTCCACATAGCACAGTCTCTTCAGCTGAAAGCACACACATTCTTACTCTTACTTTATGGTGAGGGTGGTGAAACACTGGAATAGGTTGCCCACAGAGGCTGTGGATGCTCCCTCTCTGGAAGTGTTTAAGGCTGGACAAGGCACTGAGCAGCCTGATCTAGTGGGATGTGTCCCTGCCTATGTTGGAACTAGATGATCTTTAAGATCCCTTCCAACCCAAACCATTCTATGATTCTTCCAGCATAATAATTGTATGAACATCATGAACACTCTTTTCCTAAATTGAAGAAATTAACCCAGCAATATATGGAAGTTTTAGGAGTCCTTTGTGCATCTCTCCTATAATGAGGGTCTGCCTGACATGGGTGCTCTCCTGAAATATTCAGATATTAAGTTGTGTGAGAAAAGTAATAGTTATGGGGTACAAGGGTATAAGGCACAAGTGTCAAAACCTGGAAATGCAGAAATGTGAGCTAGCTGGAAGAAAATTAAATTCTGCATGTGATGCCCGTTCTCAGTCTTGGGGATTTTGGTGAGATCTGCAGATAACCATGCCATACAAGCCATACAAGCTCTGTTACTGCCATCATTCAAAGTAAAATTCTGCAGTCAGCAGTCAGCTTTCAGGTTTAAACATTCTTTTAACCAGCACCATGATTAATCCAAATTTAATTATGTTCTCTTCATTATTAGGTTTCTGTTGGCTGTAAAACTTCAGAAAAACTTGTACAAAATCAAGTCCATGTGCAGTATTCCACTGACTTTGGTGTTAGCTGGAGTTACTTAGTACCTCAGTGTTTACCAGCTGATCCAAAATGTTCTGGGAGTGTTTCACAGCCCTCTGTCTTCTTTCCAACAAAAGGATGGAAAAGAGTCACTTACACACTACCCGAAAACCTCGTGGGCAAGTAAGTATGAATTGGCTAACTCATTTTGTCTTGGATTCAGCACCCTCCAAAAAACATAACAGGGTATACATCTGCCTGCTTGTTCTCTTCCATGGAAAGTTCAGACCATCAGCCTTCATGTTCTTTACATGTGCTGCAAAATTGTGGTTCCTATCAACCAAGATTGAACTGACTCTTGGTGTGAACAACCAGCAAAGTTATCCCCCTCTGCAGCCTGCTCCAGCACTGCATGTTGTACTCTGTTCAGACAGCTGTGCTCAATTAGAGAATAGATTTATGACCTTACTGAGTGAAAAAGTCATCCCAATTGTCTGCAGTCATCTGCACACAACATGCAGAGCTTTTGTCTTGTTCTGCAAAACCAAAATCTCTTCTGTTCTTTGAGTAATCCACTCTGGAAGCATTAATAAAAGTGAAATTTCCTTACAAGAAGCCAGAAGAGCTTTTTCTTCAGCAGCATCTGGAATCTGTCCATATATCATAGTAGTACATGTGGGAAGGGTAAAATATGGATATGTATAAAAGTGATTTCAGTAGACACTGACAGATATTATTTGTCCAATCTTGGAAGATATTACCATTATAACTATATTATGTTTCACCCACCTTTTTTCTGTTGAGCAAAGCTGGTTTATCCTTGTCTGGTTTTCTTCATTCCTTTGTATCTAGTCCTGTGAGGCTTCGGTTCTACCAGAAATACTCAGATATGCAGTGGGCCATTGATAATTTCTATCTGGGACCTGGATGTCTGGAAAACTGTAGAGGTCATGGAGACTGCTTGAATGAACAATGCATCTGTGATCCTGGGTATTCAGGACCAAACTGCTATCTGACCCAGACACTGAAGGTAATTTTACTGCATGCTAAGAAGAGGGAGTTTTGCCATGTGTTTGCCTGTGAAAGAAAGAGAGAAATGGATCCCACTGGAAACTGACCTTTGATTCTTGTCAGCCTAAAGATGCTCAAATTCATTTTCTGGCCTTATATCATTTTTTTACCAACCAGAATTGAAGAACTGGTTTCTTCATTTGCAAGTACCAGAAATAATGGATGTAAATTGGAAAGGGGTAGATTCAGGCTAGATATAAGAAAGAAATTTTTTACAGTGAGGGTGGTGGGACACTGGAACAGGTTGCCCAGAGAGGTTGTGGATGCCCCCTCTCTGGAGGTGTTTAAGGCCAGGCTGGACAAGGCACTGAGCAGCCTGATGTAGTGGGAGGTGTCTCTGCCTATGGCAGAGGGGTTGGAACTCTATGATCTTTAAAGTCCCTTCCAACCCAAACTATTCTATGATTCTAAGTAACAATGCTTGATGAAACAGTGATGAGGTTTTCTGTTCATCCTTACAAAATCACTGGACAAAAGTCACCCTTGCACATATGATGGTATTTGATTAGGACCTGTAGAAAGACTGTCTTTGTCAGGAAAGAGTTTACTGAAGTAAAGAATAAAAGAAAACAACATAAAATTACATAAAATTAATTCACCTAGCTGTTATCAGTGTTATTCTGTAACAAATAAGTGAAATGTAGTTAGATATTGCTAATTTTGAAGTTCAAATATTTTAAAATCTTACTAGATTTAGAAAAAAATATTTAAGGATCCCAAAATTAGTTTAAAATGCAGTGTTTTCCATCTCATTTTTCCTGTGTAAGATAAGAACAGAATAGGTATGTGTTGCATAGAAACAATGGGGTTAAGCAGCATTTTGTCTGATGAGAGTATAACTATTTAACTTTCCAATTATCATTATTCTAACCCTCTGGTTTTCATCTGAGACATTAATTACAGGAATTAATGTCGTTATTTGCTTGAAAATTTTAATTAGTAATATATTCTTCACATTAAGAACATTTGGGATAAAATCCTCGCAATTTTAGGGGAGTTTTACTACTATCTCCCTTAAGGCCAGGATTTCACACATGGAATTGCTTTTGCTGTTCACCTGGAGGTAAGTGGAGATCAGAGATATATTCTAGATGGTTTTCATTGCAAATCTTTGTGCAGACAGTTGCATAAATGCATACTCACTATAGTAATCCTAACATTTAATTGCAATACTGGTTTTGCTGGGGAAAACAATATAGAATAGCAATTTATACATACTTTATATGTGATAGAGTGGTATTACATAGTCTTAAATAACCACAGTTATGAATTGGAACCATTTGTTCCCGCATGCAAATCTCAGTGTGCTGGATTATCTCCCAAGTATGCTAAAATCCAGTCATAAAGTATTTTCACATCTAGCCAAATCCTTTCAAGTGGCTGAACAGCCAAAAGTGATTATGTTCAGCCATCCTGAAAAGAGTTTTTTATAGTTTTCATGAACCCTTCAAACAGGTTTAGGTCAGTTCCAGCCATGAGAAAGGCATGCAATGATAATTATCTGTGCTTTGTATTAAACACCTTCCAGACCTTCCTGAAAGAGCGCTTTGACAATGAAGAAATCAAACCAGATTTATGGATGTCCTTAGAAGGCGGAAGCACCTGCACTGAGTGTGGGATTCTGGCAGAAGACACAACCCTGTATTTTGGAGGTGCAACTGTGAGGCAGGCTGTCACTCAAGATCTGGACCTGCGAGGGGCAAAGTAGGTGATATTTCCATGTTATTTCAGTGGGGAGTTCCATTAAATGCTGACAAAATAGCAGGTGACAGCTTGCAGCTCAGGGAATTCCTACACCAGAGTGTTCTCTCAGGTAGACACTAATTAGATTATGATTCTCACACCATTGATGGTTTCAGATGAGGCACAGAGAGCAAGGCTTACCCCAGTACAGTGAAAGGAGTTTATTGTGTCCTGGTGAAGCAGCAGGTCCCCTTCATGGAATCAGCAATATCTGTCCTGCAAAGAGGAGAGATACCTCAGTCTCTACTCTGAAGGCACCAGCTGTTTCACACTGAGTTCAGACTGCAGCCTTTGCTGGTTGTCCTCTACTGGGTGCTTGTACAAAACCCACTCTACTCACATGAGGAGTTGACTGGAGAGCAATGGAATTATGTCAGTTGATGAGCTAAGGTCACAATGGAGAAAACAACTTCACTATCATTTCCCTTGGCTTTATAGATTTAATAAAGCTACACACAATCTCACTTCCATAATTTTCAGCAAGAATTCCCTGAATCAGCTCTTAGGAAGGACCTCATGCTCAGTGTCAAGTAAACACTGAATTTGGATTGGGTTGCTCAGGGATTTGATCCATTTGGTCTTGAAAACCACAAAGGACAGAGATCCCATAATCTCTATAGAGGAAAAGTTCAAGTGTTGAGTTACTCTCACAGTGATTTTTTTTTCCCCAGTTATATCCAGTCAGAATCTCCTTTGTTTTGATGTATGACCACTGTCTCCTAGTACCAGCCACCTTGTCCGGGTTGAACCAGCCCGGGTCTATGAGCCTCTTGTCACAGAACATGCACTCCAGTCTCAACCATTTCAGTGCCCTCCACTGACCTTGGCCTCACTTTCTCAACTTCTTTAATGTCCTTTGTTGCAGTCTTAACTCATGTTTAGCCTCCCTTCCACCAGGGCTCCCAGGAAACTGTTAGCAAAGCAGACCCCATCCAATGGTTAGTCCCTCCCGGGGCAGGACTCCACTGAAATTCATGAAGTTCCCACAGGAATTACTAGCCACTGTTTCTGGAAGCCTTTGTTCTACATGTACAGTGATGTCACATGCTTAAAAATTCTGGCATTTTGAACATTCTCAGTAAATTTGTTAACAGAAAGCAAACACCTCAATTTGTGCAGATCTCTAACAGATGTAAACTTACACATTTTCTCTTAGATTTCTACAGTACTGGGGAAGAATTGGCAGTGAAAACAATATGACAACATGTCACAGACCAACTTGCAGGAAGGAAGGAGTGCTGCTGGACTATTCCATTGATGGAGGCAAGTACCTCTTGCAGTTTCAGCTGAGCTACAGCCTTGTTCTGAATCTAAGCACTGTGAATATCTGAAAAGTTGCCAGAGAGATCCAAAAAAAGACAATTTTTGATTGTAAAATTATTTTTAGCCTTTCAAAGTCTTTTTTCCCCCCATCTAAAATTCCTATCTATTGCTCAGTTTTCCATAATCCTTCTGCCAGATTTCAGTCATCTGTGGCTTCCAACGAATTTGATTTCTTTATATTACAAAATTATTCTTGCAATGACTAACAGGTGTCAACTTGGAAGTTTAGGACTTGTCTATGAGAAGAGGACAGCTATTATTTCATTTCCTAGGCTGAAGGAGTTGGGGTTGTTCAGCCTGGAGAAGGGAAGGCTCAGGGGGGACCTCATAGTAAGTTATCAATACCTGAGGGGGCCCTACAGAAAGGCAGGGGTAGGACTTTTTAATAAGATATCTGATGAGAGGACTAGAAATAATGGATGTAAATTGGAAGGGGGTAGGTCCAGGCTGGATATAAGAAAGAAATTCTTTACAGTGAGGGTGGTGAAACACTGGAACAGGTTGCCCAGAGAGGTTGTGGATGCCCCCTCTCTGGAGGTGTTTATGGCCAGGCTGGACAAGGCACTGAGGAGCCTGATCTAGTGGGAGGTGTCCCTACCTATGGCAGGGGGGTTGGAACTCAATGATCGTTAAGGTCCCTTTCAACCCGAACTACTCTATGATTGATTCGATGATCTCCAGAAGATTCTGCCATTCTGTTTGTTTTGAACACTAAACCTGCATTTCATTATAGGGATATCCTGGACTTTGCTTCACGAGATGGATTACCAAAAATACATCTCTGTCAGGCATGACTACATCCTCCTCCCTGAGCACGCTCTGACCAACACAACCCGCTTGCGCTGGTGGCAGCCCTTTACCATCAGCAATGGGATCGTGGTCTCAGGCCCCGACCGGGCACAGTGGGCACTGGATAACATCCTGATTGGAGGAGCAGAGATCAACCCCAGCCAGCTGGTAGATACATTTGATGATGGTAAGACAGGCTGTGACACATAATCTGTTGTCTGCCTTATCTAAGATATTACCTTATCTATTACCTTATCAAAAATAAGCCCTGTGGGCACATCTTTTCTTTAGCTCTGCTATTTTTAGGTTTTGTAGACTAATGTTATTTATATACTGTCCTTTATGCTATTGAGTGTGTAGATATATATACATATGTATTTTCAGATATGAATGTATATATATATGTAGGTATGTACTGATAAGAAAGACAAACCCTTTTATATCAGATATGTGATGGGAGGACTAGAAATAATGGATGTAAATTGGAAGGGAATAGATTCAGACTAGACAAAAGAAAGAAATTCTTTACAGTGAGGGTGGTTAGACACTGGGACAGGTTGCCCAGAGAGGCTGTGGATGCCCCTTCTCTGGAGGTGTTTAAGGCCAGGCTGGACTGGCGGTGTTTAAGGCCAGGCACTGAGCAGCCTGATGTAGTGGGAGGTGTCCTTGCCTATGGCAAAGGGGTTGGAACTCAACAATCTTTAACCCAAATGATTCTATGATTCTTTTTCAGTCCAACTCATTTCATTTAAATTCCTGCATAGGGAAGTTTTATTTTAATATATTTTTTAAAAGAAACCCTGTTATTTTAAACATTTTTATTACCTCTCTGAAGCTAATGCTTCTGTTGTCTATTAGCAGCTTACTTATTGTATGTCATGATAGTTACGTTTAGTGTTTGTATCACAAAAATACTGTATCTAGTGATTCTGTTGATTCATAACTAAATTTTTTATATTTGCTGGGACAATGCAGTAATTGTCTGTAATTCATGTTAATAGAAGGCACATCTCATGAAGAAAACTGGAGTTTTTACCCTAATGCAGTCAGAACTGCAGGGTTCTGTGGAAATCCATCGTTCCATCTCTACTGGCCAAATAAGAAAAAGGACAAAACACACAACATCCTGTCCTCCAGGGAGCTAATTATACAGCCAGGATACATGATGCAGTTTAAGGTAAGAAATGTTCCCTCTCTCCAAAGTACAGCATGCAATGAAAAATCATCTCGTGTGTCTCCAGAAATTCTTCTTCGTCCAACTGGATGCCTAATTGTATGAATAATTAATAAGGAATTTTTAGTATAGTTTAAAGGAAATTCTGAAGTGTGTGCAATGGGAAAGAAAAGGGTTGCATGAATGTTAAATGTCAATTTAATCTCAAGAGAGATTAGAAGTCTAATCTCTTTCTCCTGAAATTACTGAATCATCAGATACACTAAGGTAAGAATACGCAGTACACAGAATACGACTAATGAGCAGAAAAGGCAAGGCAGGCTGGAGAAGAGTGACATACGAAAAAAGCAAAAGTTCCCAAAGTAGAAGTATCTCTTCTACTTACTTGTGTCAGAGCAGATGGCCTAAATAATCAGAGAAAGATTTCTGAATAGTTTACTTCACTATAAGGTAGAATTCTGCAAAGGGACAAAGGTAAAATGTAATTGTTGTCCAGAATTTTTTTAGGCTATTCCCCAAGCATCATATCTTAAATAATCCATGAACTAATATGAAAGCAGAGTTATCAAAATAGTCATCCATTTTCTTAGGTTTTTCCCTTGCTTTTCTGCTTGACAATTTTCCATCTTCCACTAATAGATATTTTCACCTTTTCTCAACATTGTTGGCTATTTTATGTTGACTACCTAATACAATCCTTAAAGTACTGCTTCCCTTGCTCACAAAAAATGGCATCTTAAAGAAATTATTCAACAAAGGAATTTTACTTCTGAATGCCAAGACTCCCCAAGGTGCTTATTTTACCCAGCCTACCATCTTTTTACTCTATTTTAAGGACAAAGTCATGATGCCATTATTTAATAATTATATCACTGAACTCTCACAGCAAAGGTTTTCTTTTCTAATTTTTTCCTCCCTTCTGTCACAGCAAGGGTTTTATTTCTAAAGAACTCCTCTCTAATGCATGGATGCCATTTGGTTTTGATGTTCTTAACTTTTAGCATTTTGCTAAATTCAGTACTGTAAATTGAGTACTTTAATTTTTCCAGTCTAATAGGACATAAATACCTTTATTTGAATAATTCAGAATATTCTTAAATTGGATTGACTTGAAGTTTATCTTTATGTTTATCATGATGAATTATAAATTTCAGAGGTAATTAATACATAGCTACATACTTCACTTTGTGAAATGCCAAGGAGAGTTACCACATATTTGTGTTTCATAGACAGTGTTTGGTTAGATGTTTAATTTGAACTTTAGGATTGTAGCATTATGATTCTGTTTGAAAATAACAAGAACAATGAAGGTAAAACTCATCAAGTAGAAGCAGTAACTGCAGTACTGCATCTTTTGTTTCCCATGATGCACTTTTGATGGATTTTGCCAAAGTTGGCAACTTCTTTCATACATCCCATTAAAAAAAAGAAGGGGAGAAAGACTTCATTATATATCACATTAAATGTCTAGCTGAGTTGTTATAGCAGCTGCTTTTATTTGTGCTATAGATTGTGGTTGGCTGTGAAACAACTTCTTGTGGGGACCTCCACTCTGTGATGCTGGAATATACAAAGGATGCCAGGTAAATGAGTAGGATACATTGACCTGAAAATTAATAGTACAATATTAAAACTTTAGAGATCTGTTCTTTATAAAAAATAATTACTTTGCTATTCATCTTGTAACAGGATCTGAGCAAAGCCCATGTGCAAGCACTGGAATTTGTCTATATAACTCTTGCAATTTCTCATAATTTATCCCAGAGGCTGACAGATTCATGGCATTGAGCTTTTGGTTACCATCATGAACACACTCCTGTTAAAATGTGTTTGCAGAAAACCACATTCAAGAGGAAACTGCTGTCCTAGTATGATATAGGACTCTATATTTAGGATGAAGCTGTAATAAAGTGAAGGCTATTTAATTCTGATTTGGTCTTTAACTAGCAAACAATTAATAAATGTCTCCTGTGATGCAGTATAGTACTGCATTGTAATCTGTAAAATGACTGTAGGTAAACATGGAGCAAATTCTGTCAGAATTCACTTCAATGTTTTTCTGAACAAATTAAAACAGAGACCAAGGTCCAAGCTCCTAAATAAACCCTTCTGTCATGTCAGTCTCAAGCTGCTCAGGGCTGGACTCTGCTATGTGTACCACCACCAAGGATTTCACAGCACTCAGTTGTTGTGCTAGAGGGTCCTCCCTGTGGCTGCAATAGGGTTTCAGCCTCTCATCTCTTGCCCATCTGCACCTACAGAGAACCAAAACTATTGCTGACACTCTTTTGGGTTTGTTGGTCAAGCAGTGCAGCAATACTTAGAAATTACCCCTTTCCCTATTATTATTCTTTCAATTTTTCTAAATAGTTTTTGTTTGTTTCCTACAGGACAGACTCATGGCAGCTCGTCCAGACACACTGTCTTCCTTCCTCAACTAACAGCATTGGTTGCTCCCCATTTCAGTTCCACGAAGCTACTATCTATAACTCAGTCAACAGCTCCATGTGGAGAAGAATAACTATCCAGCTGCCTGATCATGTCTCATCCAGGTAGGTCACTGAAAGATCACCTCACTGTGGGCCTATAAAATATCAACTGTCTTCCTGGCACAATGCACATGCAACAACTGGTGAATTTAAAATATTTCTTTATTGTAGGGTTTAGATCTGATATGTAATTAGTGGTTTTCAGGAGGCTTGTTGTTAATCAAAGGGGCTACTGCCAATGACATAGCAGCCACTCATTCAGGGTGGCCAGTTATTGAAGTCACAAACCCTTCATACCACACTTTTCATGATATCTGCTGCTGGCACATTTTAATGTGGCTGTACAAATCTGCTTAATTGCTCAATGCCACAACATGATGTTTGCAATTTGATGTTTGCAGTGCAACCCAGTTCAGATGGATTCAGAAGGGAGAAGAACTAGAGCAGCAAAGCTGGGCAATTGACCACGTGTACATTGGGGAAGCCTGTCCCAAGCTCTGCAGTGGCCATGGATATTGCACAACTGGAGCCATTTGCATTTGTGATGAAGGATTCCAAGGTTTCATTTCTTCTGTTTCCTTCCTATACATCTGCTGCAAGCTAATGCAGCTCAAAATTGAACAAAAAAGATAAAAACTAAGTGATGTAACGTGCCAAAATTCACTGGAATGCTTACAAACTAATAATTTGACAGAGCTGCAAATAACAGCTCTTCCTTCCCTTTACTCTTTCTGGATTGAGTCTGTGGTCTCTCCTGTCCAGTACTCTATATAAAGCACATTCAGTCTTCAATGAAAGCAGAATGTGGCTACTTGCTTACCTAGAAACAGCATCCACCCTTGTACTCCTTCCAAGGGTATGCTTTCCCCAGGGGGATGTGTACTTGGGAGATGTTGGGGACTGGTCCCTATCAGGGGACTGCTGTGCCCTGTCAGATAGAGGGCTCTGCTCTAACCACACAACGTAGCCAAGCACATGGCCAGTGGCACCTGAGTGCCCTTGGGAATTAGTAAGTGCTTTGTGGGAGTGGAGCTAATGTTTAATGTGTTCCAGGATAGAGTCTCATTACTTTATAAGAGTAAATCCTTGCCCTGTTTCAGACACAGTCATCCAACTGGTAGTTTGAAGTTTCTTGTATTGGCATCAAAGCAAAATGGGAGAAACCCTATTTCATCAGTTTGTGAAGTTCTAACTGCTGTAAAAAGTAAAAGTCACAGCCTCAATTTTCTATAAATGACTGGTGCAGCAATGTGCACATTATTAATGGATCTACTCGTGTCTGGTGAGACCCCATCTGGAGTATTGTGTCCAGTTCTGGAGTCCTCAACATAAGAAGGACATTGAGCTGTTGGAGCAGGCAGGGAGGTTGGAACTTGATGGTCTTTAAGGTCCCTTCCAACCCGAACTATTCTATGATTCTACTGAAATACATTCAGCCTGTAGTCACACTGTATATTGTGCCACAACCTTGAATGGAATTACACTGAACTACCTACTCAATTTTCTCAGTTCTTCAGATTTTTGTGTGTTTTGTAACTTCACTGTGTTATTTTTAGGTGATGACTGCTCTGTTTTTAGCCATGACCTCCCCAGTTATATTAAAGATAATTTTGAATCTGAAAGAGTCACTGAAATAAACTGGGAAACCATTCAGGGAGGTGTGATAGGGAATGGATGTGGACAGCTGGCACCCTATGCCCACGGAGATTCCCTCTATTTTAATGGATGTCAGATAAGACAAGCTGTGACAAAGCCTCTGGATCTCACCCGGGCAAGGTAATACTTTGAATATAAAATGCTCTTTAGTAGCTCATGAGAAAGGAAACTCTTTATAAGTATGTGCAGCCATGTGGGGATGGACTGATTTGGCTCTGCCGTGCCATCAAACATGGCTGGCAGAGAAGATGGCAAGCGAGGAGGAAACAATGTCAGATGAAAAGGTCAGATGTTCTCATCATGCCCAGCAGTGAGCCAGCACCGACAATTGGCAAAGACTGGATACCAGACTGCCTGGACCAGCACCTGATCTGATAAGACAAATCCCATGTTTGTATCTGTCATGCCTAAAGATGCTATTAGCAATTACAGGCTCATTTTCCCATTTCAGTTGTCAAGTAGAATTATATTCACCTGGCACTGAGCAAGAGTAGCTTTTTCATCTATTGAGGCTCTTTGGCCAAGGAAAAACAAATGCAACCAGCCTGTGCTGGCTCCTAGCTGTCTGGACTGGTTTGTACTTAGGTGTCCAAAGTAAGATTAGAAACAACATATTTGCAGATGGTACAGATATAAATCAGGCTCCTCCTTTATTTGAACACCTAGGTAGAAGCAATCTTTTAAGTACTTTATTATATTCAACCTTTATTTACTCCTTTTTTCATATTTATACTGTTTATTTATTTCAATTTGATGCAGATATATTGTAAAATTGAATCTGTTATCTCCAACTACATGGCAATATGTTATATGTAGTAAACTATTACTTTGTTAGGGAAGATGTATTTTAGAGATGTAAGAATATCTTATTTTGCAAGTTAAAAGTAATGATTCTTGAGGGTGCTCAAACTTTTCATAAGGTAACTGCAATAAACCTGGAAATGCTATTGTTCCTGTTTGAATACTTTTTGCATATTGTAAATATCTTTTATCTCTGTCTTTTACAGCAAAATTATGTTTGTTTTGCAAATTGGAAGTATTTCACAAACAGACAGTTGCAATACCAACCTGAGTGATCCTAACACTGTAGACAAGGCAGTGCTCCTCCAATACAGTGTAAATAATGGAATTACATGGCAAGTAATTGCACAGCATCAGCCAAAGGACTTTATACAAGCCCAAAGAGTGTCCTATAATGTTCCCCTGTGAGTACACAGTCACATTTCATTACCTCTAAATGCACATGATGTATTTCAGCTTAGAAATAATCTATATCACTGCTCAAGAAAAAAAGATTGATGAGAAGATAAACAAGAAAACTTAAGGGAAAGGCTGACTAAGTAATTCTAGCCCAGTGTTTATCAATATATTTGAAAGAAAAACAGAACTCTTGTTTTAAAGATAAAAGGAGAAAAAAAATTCCCTCTTTATCTACCTGCATTTTTCAACATTAAATGCTTTTTATGTACAGTTTGTTGATACTCTGGGATGTAGAAATAATGCTTTGACTTTTCTCTCAGTTCCTGATGGGGGTAGACAGGGACATGCAAACCACCAATCATCTGGAGGTCTCACAGGCTCTTGTGTTTGTGACAACAGGGAGGCACGAATGAAAGGAGTGTTACTGCGCTGGTGGCAGCCCCGTCACAGCGGGACAGGTCATGATCAGTGGGCTTTGGACCACGTAGAAGTCGTCCTGTGAGTATCAGCTTCACCTCATCCCACTCCACCTCAGAAAGCACTGAAATTCCTCCAGCATGGCACAAGTATTAAGCTCAGTAAGAACCACTATAGCCCAGAGAACCCTTTGAGAACCAGTCTTTGCTAATGCTCTGCCCTGACTGCAACCATCAGAGGTTAAGACAGCCAGGAGATGAGTGGCACAGCCAAGGGTATGTGTTGTGCACTGTGGTAAAATGCAGGAGGGAAAGTGGAGTTTTATTACCACCAAGTACTGGTGGTCCTGTAATGCTGCAATGACCATGATAAAACATTATGCTTGGACATTCTTATGGATATTTATGAAAGGATATTCCCGTTCAACGCTGTGATGCCATGTAAGCCTAGTTTATATGCTTCTGAAGATACAAAAGAGTCTCATATATTATTCTTTGCACAAAGTAATGTTGTTGTGCCTCTGAAAAATTTGCCTTAGCAACTAATGCCTTATTCATTTCCTTTTTTTAGTACGAAGCATACTGGTCAGAAACAGGGTTCACTATATCAGGTGAACACTATAACAGGTCCTTATGGTCCGAGCTCTTTATTCATCCCCTTGTCAAGATTTTACCAAGTAAAGTGTCTACACCCTCCTGATTCTCCCATTCCTGAGTTGGCTAACCCGTTTTTCCTGTGTTACATCACAAAGAGATGACCTGCTTTTTCTCTAACAGTTTAGCTCCAGTAGAAGTGAAATGCTCGTGGCTTCACGGGCTGGAACTCATCGCTGACAGTGGTTGGCAGAGAGGCGTGCCTGCTCCATAGATAGGTTCAAACATTCCTTTTATTGAACAATTTGAAAAAAAATGGCAATGAAGAAATTAGGCTTGGGTAACCTCCAGACTGTGTAATTATAACCACGAGGTTTCCTAATCAGCAGTTAATGTTTTGCGAGAGTAGCAAAGTGAATTATCTGATTGCTACTTAGCCCTGTTGTTCTTTCCACTGAGAAGCACCAGCTTGCATGGCACTCATATCAACCCCAAATCAAATTGGTCCCAACACTGAGATAACTGTACATGCTCTGCTGCTTTTACACACCTTGCTGGGCTCTGCTTCCATAACATTGAACTTGAAGCCCGAAGGAACAGAGGGATGGATGTGATTCCTGGCTTAGTTAACCAATAGCTGCATCAGGAAAGATATGAAAAAGTATGAACCCCAGTGTTTAAGAAAAGGAATTGGCAATTCTGAAATATTCCCATGTCTTTCTATAATTAAAAAAAAAATTAAAAATCGTTTGGGTAAAAAAATAAAGTGTAATACCAAGCACTGAATCAAGGAGTATAAGTAGGAAAAGTACAAATCTTTCAAAAGCAATTCTCAGACTGAATTCTGGAGAAATTCCTTGACAATTATGTTTGCCACACCATAGACAAAGTTGAATGGTGAGAAGTTGGTCATATGACAAAGATTAGAATGGAGAAAGCAACAAAAATGCTACACCAAGTAATCCCACCTTGCCTGGAGAAGGAATCGGATGGGCAGATGGTGTCTTTTCCCTTTCCTTCTTTTTTCTCCTGCTAAAGAGCTTTAAGGTTCTTCTGAATATTGGCCACACTACCAGGCTAGAGACAGAATTCTGTCCTGTTTAAATGGCACCTGATACAACTCACAGAGGAAAACCAACCAAAGCAGGCAGATTTCTCTCCTCCCAAGTACTATGAAATGCAGTGCCATGGCAGTGTATTTCCCAAAGGACAGATGTGAAGTTTGAGCCCCTGCTAACAGCAACATGTGTTGCTCTTAGGAAAGGCAGAATTACATGCTGTGGTGCATCTGGTTCATATGCCAGCCTGTACTCAGATGTGACAAGCAACTCTGACCTCTCTGCTTTGCTTAAGTTCTACCCTCACTTTCTAATTCAGCAAAATATCCTATACAAAATATCCTCTTAAACTTCACTTGCAAGCCACAAATGGTTCAGTAAAACCTTTGGAAGGCTTCCTGAAGGGAAACACACTTCTTGTCAATAGATCCTTCCACCTGGGTTTTCCTTTAGCTTTGTTGTTTCATTCTGCCACCTCACACTGGTCCCTTTGTCCTCTAGCACTTCAGTTTCTTCACTTAGAAAAGGATAAAGACACCACCAGAGAGAACATACAGAAGGGACCCTGCACACACTAGGGCTTACAGTGATTCATACCATGAATAGTAGGGGTAGGACTTAGCTTTAATTTGTAATATTCCTTCATTTTCCAATGAAGGGCACAGAAACTCTGCCTGTCCCGGGGGAGAACAAGCCACCTGGCCCGGGCAGGTCTCCAGCAAGAGGTGAGGAGGCAGTGTCCTTTGGGTGCTCTGTCCCTCCATCGAGATTGCCAGAGGAGAGCTCTGTGAGTAACAGCCACCCCAGGGTTCTCTGGCATGGCTGCAGAGAGGCATGGCCTGAACAAAAATCACTCGCCAGGGTGCTGTCATTACCGCCTCCCATTAATTCTGCAGGGAGTCAGTAGGTTTCTGCTTATTCTTCCCAAAGCTGAGATACCTTAGGAAAAAAATCCGTGCCTCCCAAATCAGAAGTAATTCCTGCTGGCACTCCAACCTTCTCTCAGAAAACCATGAATATCCCTGGCTGCTGGTCCCACCTCTAATGGAGTTTGTGCTTGCTCCTCTTATAACCCTGCTCTCCATCACTCACTCAAATTAGACTCTACACACCTCTCTGAGCATCATTAAAATTATCCTCACTGATTTAAGCTTGTTGGTGCCCTGTGTACCCACAGCAAGCAATCCTTTAGCCCATGTGGAGTTACAGCAAAAAGCCAACCTATACTAGGAGGTGTGGTTTGGTTTGTAGAGGAGTTCCTGGCTTTCTGCACATCTATCTTGGTTCCTCCCAGTGGGCTGACAAAGAGGATTAATTTTGCACATGCCCTAGGTGCTACCTCTTGGTTTGGATGCCTGCACACCCAGGTAAACAGCTGGGTGCTCTGTCTGTCTTTCCTCAGCCACAGGCAAGTGAGCCATGTTCTTGAGCAGACTAAAGGCTTGAGTAAGAGAGCAAGCAGGGAAAACACCTGCCAGCAGGGAGAGCTGGTGTGGAGGGAGGTGGCGCAACCAAGGATTTTCTCTGTTTTAATCCCCATCCAACACAGGGCTGTCCCTGGTCCTCCTTACAGAGCTCACTCATCCCAGTGACAAGTATGTGAATATCTGCTGTCAGGCCTCAGCTCTTCTCAGCAATCCAAAGATTTGCAATTAATTCTGTCACAGATACCACTTGAAGCTGATGCACAGCCAGGGTTCCCACACTCTGCTCAGTCTAATTCCTGAGTCAAGGACCATGCTCTTACCAGCAAACATTTTCTAGATAAAATTTCTTTGTTTCCTTTTCACTCTCAAGAGTTTGCTGGGAGAAAGAATTAACCTACAGATTATATGTGCATGCAAAACACCTGACAGTGATAAGAAAGACTAAAGGCAGGTGCTTTTGTACATCAACTAGGATCATTTCACTTCCGAGTCAACTATTTGAACCTCTCATTAAAAAGCATCATTGTTAAGGCAGCTGCAAATGGTGCTCAAATTGAGTACCTTTTGAACAGGAGAAATGAAATACCTCTTTTGAATAAGTTACACATTAAATTGGTCTCCCCAATTAACTATTTGCCAACTTACTTTTACAACACCTTACATTTGTCCTGTGGTAGAAAGAGGATACTAGTTATCAAGTTGTCCAGTTCCAATTAAGTCTAACACATATTATTCCTCCTTAGTCTAGAAGTTATCTCCATTCGTACAGCAAGCTTTGTGCACAACTCTCACATGTTCCATGTGGCTCTTCTTAGGACGAAAAAGTATTTTACTCCAGATTTAATAAAGTCTGCTTTTCAGTGCCCCCCTACTTCTGCCCTAAGAAGAGCCCATGATCCAACCCAGCATTTCATTTGCACATTGTTTTTCTGGAAGCACAGCACTCGGCCCATCTGCACAGGCACCACCCACTTTTTTGCATGTGCATTTGGAAATGTAGCCCCTTATTGACCTCAGTTATGGCCAAAGGTATTGAGAATTAAAGGACAACTATAAGTTGAACAAAAAGGGTCTGATGTTGCTTTCTTTGCACCCCAAAACTTGTAATAAAGGAATCTGAGTTGTGCAAGGAATGCAAGAGTCATTACCCCTGCCTACTGTTTTATGGTTAACTGTTGGGGAACAGAATGAATTCTTCCATAGCCATCACTCCATGCTCTCCATTGTCAAGATATACTCATGTTTTTGGCACAAATGATTTAGTGAGAACTTATATTGGGCTTGGTGCAAAGAATGTTTATCCTTATTTTGCAAGATTAAAATGCAAATTAAATATTGTAGCCCTAACAAAGAAGGCTCATGTAGAAAAGCATTTTCAACTGCTTCATTTTTTTTTAGTAAAAAGCAATTACTTGAAAAATGCACTTCCGTTCAAGTATTAACATATTTATAATAAAGAACAGAAATAATTTAAACATGAGGTAATTATCTGAATATTTACAACATTTATGCCAAACTTAATATGATGCAGTCTGTGCTTTTATAACATTTTTATTATGTTTCTAAAAAGTGCATGCTGAATTTTATAGCGAATGAAAATATAAGCATTTATTTGAAATATCAGGAAGTAATTTGTTCAATTTTTATTTTCAAAAGAGATGAAAAGTCCTATATTGCCTCTAAACCTCATCAGGGTTTTATGACTAATCACAGTGCTGCATGCATTGAAAGGCATTTTCTAACTTGTGTTGTATTTCATTGTTTGCTGTCATTGGTTTTGCACTAGAATAAGGTAAGTACTTTCCCTGTATTAATATTAAATGTATGTCGCTGTTACAACTCTAGTTCTTTTCCAAAGTTTTGTCAGTGATGGGTCGGTGGAAAATGTTTTGTATTCTCTGCGGTGTGCCAGGTAGCTCTTGAAGGTTCTGATCCTGCAGGAGTGTCAGGGGAAGTTAATTTGTCAGAGGCTGTTCAGTAGCTCACACTGTACACAATGGGAATTTCACTGAGGCTGCAGTAAGGACTTCTACTCCTGTGGAGCAGTGAGAACATCCAGCTTATTGCAAAGGCAATCTCTTCAGTTACTAGGGGGAATTCTCACTTATTTCCATAGACTCATGGAGCTTCCTAGGTTGGATTTTCAAATCATCAAGTCCAATGACTCACCTAACACTGCCAAAACCACTAAACCCTCAGCAACTTGTTTACTCTTCCTTAAATACCTCCAGAGGTGGTGACTCAATGACTTCCCTTGGCAGCCTGTTCCAATGCTTGGTAACCCCTTCCATCCTCAACCTCTCTTGGCACAACTTGGGGCCATTTCCTCTTGTCCTATCATTTTTCACTTGTGAGATCAATCCACACCTCAGTTCAACCTCCTTTCAGGTAGTGACTATAGGGCTACAGAGTCTACCTGACTACAGAGCCAAGTAGTGTGTGTATCTAAGTCAGTCTGTCTGGTGGCAAAGTCACAAATCTCTTAGACATACAGCAAATGTCTGACAGGTAGTTTCTTTCTTGTCTCTTGTCTTTCTTGTAACTCAGCTGTTTTGTGCTGTCTCAGTTTATAGATACAACAAACCAACATAGTAACTGAGCTCTGGGTTCAAATCTTGACCTCACCAGAGACAAAGAACATTTATCATTGATGTGAGCCATCAGGACTTCAGACAGAGCACTTCACTTTTCTCATTGTAGTTCCCTGATAACAGAGCATTTGTAATTCAGCCACCAAATTTACCCCAAATCTAATCCTGAGAGGCATGTCTTTGCTGTTTTCTAGTATGCTGTTCATGTTTTATTTTGTTATCCAAATATTTTTGTTTCTGTTTGGTTCCTGCTATGCTCCATCGAGTAATAATAAAAGCATACAAATTATGATGCTAGGGTACATTGCAAGGGGTGACCACATATTTTTCATTCCATTTGGCTATGTTTTGTGGTCATGAATTCTAAATTGCAGACTTGAACTTCAAACTGTGCATTAGGAAACATGCAATAGCCAGAATGTTCTATTAAGGAATAACACCTTTTCATAAATTACCTTATTTACTTAACATGCCCTGGACACAATTTTGTCTTCCATATTGGCTGCACGTTGTTTCATCTGTTAATGTAACTCCAACGACCCCACTGGAAAGTTAATTAGAGTTTCCTATGTAATTTGGAGTAGTATTAGCTCCTACTTATTTTTTAATATTAATGCACCCAAAACTGTTGAGCAGATAGTGCAGCACTTGCTCCTACTGCTTTTTTGCTACTTGCTCCATCAGCAACACCCTAGTAATTATTTTCAACCTGCACTTTTCAACTGATAGTTCAGTGAATGCACAGAAATGGCAGAAGGCTCAGCATATGCTGACCAGTCCATTACACACTTGCAAAGCAGCCTCTGTAAGTTGCCACCAGTATTCAAAAGAGAAGTTATTCCCTCCATACATTCTTTCATGAAATAAGGCCATATATACCTAACAGAGCTTGATGCTCCCTAGCACATTTTGGCTGCTCCAGACAAAAATAAAAACACAACAGCAAAAGTGGGGTAAAGCCTGCTACCAGTCTGTAAAAATCTTAAATCCACCGAATGCAAGAAATGTGAATATACTCCTGCAAGCTTTATTATAACTTATTATTGTGCTCTTTGCTCTTATAAAGCACTGTTGATCTCTCTTAAACAGTGCTTGCCTCCAAACAATGTATAAAATTAATTCAGAAAAATAAATATGGGCCTTTTCTCATCCTGTGGATGCTAGGCTATGTATACTATTCAACAGAATACAATATTATTAATAAATATATATATAGGCTATACCTATTGACCTATAGGAAGAGCTGAAATCATGCCATTTTCTAAGGCAGGCATGAAGATTTTGTGTGGCATCCAATCAGTAACTGGAAAATCCATCTCAGACTTTGGGGTAGAATTAGTTTGAACCATCTCATGCAAGTGGAAAAACAATCATTTACTTCTCAGGAATTTAATTTCTCCTTTTCTTCACAAACTGCACTACTATGATGTGTTGTGTACAACAGGGAATATATATAATTGCTTTTTTTGTGACATCTTGATTGTCTTATAAAATAACAAGACAGACTGAATGCATATTAAAAACTAAGTAAGTCTGGTTTAAGTTATTAGACAAGCCATTCTTTTTCCTTTTTTCTTTAATTTTATTGCTGTTTTTTTCTTTGTTCATTGTTTTAAACACCTTTAAGACCAGATACAAAATAGTCAGGCATTTGAAGTGGAAGAGTGGCCAGGTGCAGTGTCCTGAAAATCTCTGCTGAGCTGTTGCTAAATGTGAGCAAACCAGAGGCAGAAGGATGGCAGAGGAACATGAAGACCACTGGGCCAAAGACTGAAACTCAGCATGTGCCCTGGCTGCCAAAGTCATGCCCTAGTTGAGGATGTAACAGCTGAGCTCAGTCCTAAATTTAACCAGATCCAGAAACAGCAATTTTTCTAGCCATTGACAGGCTCTATTTGGCCCAAACACCTAAGGGAAGCCACTCAAGAGTTGGGCTGTGCTTTCTGCTCGGGCCCAGTCGCCTCTACTTTGTCTGCAGAGCAGCCTTTTCCCAACAGAGAGGTGCTCCATCCTCTCTTAATGGTTTGGATGCTATCCTGAGAAGTGGGATGTTGTCTTGAAGGTGCTGTTTAAAGGAAGAACTCGTTTCCCCAACAATGGGAATTAAAGGGAAGACAAGATTTAGACCTTCTTCATGCCTTGTGATGAACAGCAGCCACTTTCCAAAGTGAGTTTGGGCTCATAGTTTCCCTTCTGCCTTCTTCAGTGAGGCACTCAGCATTGCAGTGAGGGTGAAGTTCCACAGAGAGGAGTACACAACCAGAATAAAAACTGAGCTTCTTTGTGCTTCGGCTACCAAGTGGAATTAAAACTATACAGACTCACTGCTGTCACTCTTTCACACAAAACTCTTCTGAATTAGCATAAACCTTTTCACTTGAAGAAACTGGGACAAGTCAATCCCAAATGTCAACCCCTCCCCTAACTGACAGATGCCCTAGAGCACTGCCTTACTGCGGGAGTGCCCAGAAGTTGTGCCAAGTGTAGATCTATTTGAATTCATTGTCATCAGGAGCTGGATTGTGTTTCATTCTTGTATTCCATCCCAGTGGCAAAAAAAAAAGGAGTCAGTTTGTCAATTTGCTGCAAAACTGGGTGAATAAATTTGCAAAGCCTTGGAAAATTAAGTTGGGAAGCAACTTAGAATTACTTAGAGGTTTATATCCTAAATGTTGACATAACTGCTTTTATTTAATAGCTGTTGAGATTGTAAATTTGTTACACAGGTTTTTTTAGATGAGGTTATCATACTGCAGCTTTCTTTGCCCCTGGGTCATCATACTTATTTTGCAAACCATGTAATTATTTCTTTTGCCTTACAGTCCCATTCACTAAATACAAGCTTATGCACTAGAGAGGAAAGCATGACTGATCATTTGCACTTTACCTACAGAGAAAACTATCAGGCAGAAAACACAGACAGCACGTTGTTGACTGTAATGTCTACTGCAGGCCTTTACTTCATAGATCACTTTTAAAATCCAATTGACTTCTTGGTTTGGAGGCTCCTGGTAACATTTACTCCCATGGAATTGGGATGCTTAGGCCAGGCATCCTTCCCTCACTCCAGGGTGGGTGGAAAGCACAGGGTCCTGAGTGGGCAGGAGGAGTCAGAAATTATCCCAAGGCTGCACAGATTCAATGAGACTTTGCAGCAACTTTTCCCTAGAAACCAAAAGAAAACTTGGCCACAAAGTCACCAGCCGTTCCTGCTGGGTGCAACTCTTTATGCCTGTTGGAATTGTCCTTGGAGTATTGTCCTTGGAGTCCACATGGTTAACTGTGAAAGAAATTGCATCCTCTCACTGTATTAATGGGAGTATCTTGAATGCCACTCTTCCATTCAGAGAAAGAGGCTCTTGGGTGACTCTAAAAAGTAGTCTGGCTGCAGTATATGATGCTATTTTTACTATTAAAAGTAGTTTTCTGATCAAAAAGTCTCTTCAGGTGCCAGAATCCCAAACAGCTGTCTTGTCCACCACTGCAAGGTTGGTGGTTCTTCTTCCTGTAGTGGGAGTAGAAATCTGTGTTAGGTGGGATGGATCTTGTCCTCCTAATCTTCCAAACAAGTGTCCCTTTTTCAATTAGGCTGCATGCAGGCTGCCTCTTGCCTGGTCTTCCAGATAGGATGATGCTTATTTCCTAGATCTTTATTGAATTTTGGGTGAGGGATGTAAGGGAGGGAAACATTAGGTCTACATAAAAGCATTGTACTTCATTTCCTATATAATGAAAGTGGAAGGTAATAGAGCAAAGCTTTTCTTTGGCTTTCAAGATTGAAGACAAAAGGATAACTGGAGTATAAAACCACTGTGGAGAAATGTTCTGTATTGAGAGGGTATGATGTGCATATAACTTTAGTGAATCTGGCCCTAAGCAGCACAATTTTTCATTAGCTGAAGTCTCTTAACCTTTCCCTAAGATAATGAACTGAAAATAAAAGCAAAGTGGGACAGATTTTCAATTGCCTTGTACCTTGCTGCTGCACAAAGGGTGCAATAACACCACTTTACATTAGGTTGAAAACTCACTCAAAGAAAAAGAAGAATCTGTCCCACTAGCTCTGAAAGACTTTACAGTGTAAAAAGTGACATTCTTCTCTTTTTCCCTCTCCCCTTTGCTTTTTAACAGCACTCGCAAACAAAATTACATGATGAATTTTTCACGGCAACATGGGCTCAGGCATTTCTACAACAGAAGACGAAGGTCACTTAGACGATATCCATGAAGAAACGAGAAATTTATCTTTTTTCCTCCCAACATGTGATGTGTTGCTTTCCATTCTTTAAAACCTAGCACTGCGTCTGGTTTCAGGACTTTTTCTGCAACAGGCTTGATGAATAACGGAGAGCCTTTCTCAAGACAGAGTGTACACCACTTTTTCGCACTGTGAACTAATGAGAAGTGACTTATTTTCTCATAGGTAAATGTTTTAATGTTGATGTGTCTGTGAAAATTGTGATCTGTTGTAATATCAGTTACAGTGGCAGTATTGGAAGTAAGCAACTAATTATTTTTAACAGGAAAAAAGTTTAAGCACAAAGACTTTTCAGATTTTATGTTTTAAAAACTACATAATAAGTAAAGAATTTAACATTCTTTGTCACATAGGTATTTAAGTGCACTGTATTTCAGCTCTGTGTTATTTTATATGATTAAGTTATCATTGTCTTCTTTGTATTCTCTTCTACAACATGACACATTGGCACTGTATTTACTTGTTTTGTTGTTGTAATATTTTTGCTGCTGATTTTTGGGCTATTTACCTTCTGACAAAATGTATTAAAAAGAAAAAAAAAGTACTTAATTGAGAAGATAATTGCAAAAAGTAGTTGTAAAGGCATTGATATCCTTTGGTCTTATTCTTTGATATGTCTGTTGTTTAGCATTGTTTTGTGGATAAAAAAAGAATGCTTGACATTAAACTTTTTTCTACTAAGGAGTTGTGGATGAAGCCCCAAACAGAAGTTCCCAGTTCCCTGTCTAAATGTAGTCAGTTCCCTCCAACTGATTTACTTACAGTAACTGCCATTTGGTGTCTCTAGTAATGAAGTGATTTGTAAACAGTGAGCGTTTCATGGTGTTCTCTTTGGTGTTTGTTTCTATTGCGGGTCATGTTTGTATCTCCTGATAAAGTTGTATCTACACCAGCAACGTTAAATGCCCCTATAGCCCTAAACTGTCTATTATCATAAATAAAATGCTTCACTTTATGGTGAACCAAGCTAAAGATCCATGCTTCAATAAAAATAATGTCAACAAACATTCTGATGTTAGACTTTGCAAGCCATCCGGGCTTTACATGAAATCATAAACCAAATTCTTTCACTAAATACCAGTACTAATAACTGTATTTTGCAAATAATAATAATACCAGAATAACTTCCCAGTCCCAAGTCCCACCTGTGGGCACAACATAGCTGTTGGAATAGGCTGTGGTGCAAGAAATTAAATGGAACCACTGACTGACCAAGGCACACTCTCAATTGTCTTTTATCTGCAAACCCAATATGCAGTGTGAGAACAAGTGTTTTCAGGCTCCAGGGACTACAGGACTACAGCACATGAGGAACCTGGTTCAAAACCAAGCTGCTAATTCTTAGAATCAAAGAATCATTAAGGCTGGAAAAGACCTTTAAGATCACTGAGTCCAGCCATCAGTCTAACACTGCCAAAACCACCACTAAACCACGTCCCTCATCACTTTATGTACCTGGCTTTCATATACTTCCAGCCATGGTGACCTCGCTGAGAAGCCTGTTCTGATGCTCCATAACCTTTTGTGTGAAGACATTTTTCCTAATATTCATCCTAAACCCCCTGCAGCTCAACTGGAGGCCATTTCTGCTTGTCACCTGAGAAAGAGACCAACCTCCACCTTTTTACAACCTGTTTTGAGGCAGCTATATATAGCAATAATGTCTCCCCTCAGCCTTCTTTTCTCCAGGCTAAACAACCCAAGTTGTCTCAGCTGCTTCATCAGAGAAATGTACCTGCTGCATTCTCTTTCCAGCCTGCTCATATGCTTCTGGAACCATACCTGCCTGAAGGAGAAAGGTGTTTTTTACATATCCATGCTCAGCCACCCAAAATGTGTTTGGTTTTTAAGAGGTTCTCTGTCTGGTGCAGTTGATACACCTGAAGGAAGGGATGCCATTCAGAGAGACCTTGACAGGCTTGAGAGGTGGGCCCAAGCCAACCTCATGAAGTTCAACAAGGCCAAGTGCAAGGTCCTGCACTTGTCAAAGCAATCCCAAGCACAGATACAGGCTGGGTGGAGAGTGGCTTGAGTGCAGCTCTGAAGAGAAAGACTTGGGGTGTCTTGATGACAAACTCAGTGTGCACTTACAGCAAAGAAGGCCAACCAAATCTGGGTTGCATCAAGAGGAGTGTGACCAGCAGGTTAAGAGAGGTGATTCTGCCCCTCTTCTCTGCTCTGGTGAGATCCCACCTGGAGTATTGTGTCCAGTTCTGGAGTCTTCAACATAAGAAGGACATTGAGAAGGTCCTACAGAAAGGCAGGGGTAGGACTTTTTAATAAGATATGTGAAGGGAGGACCAGAAATAATGGATGTAAATTGGAAGGGGGGAGATCCAGGCTAGATATAAGAAAGAAATTATTTGCATTGAGGGTGGTGAAACACTGGAACAGGTTGCCCAGAGAGGTTGTGGATGCCCCCTCTCTGGAGGTGTTTAAGTCCAGGCTGCACAAGGCACTGAGCAGCCTGATGTAGTGCAAGGTGTTGGCAGGGGGGTTGGAACTCGACAATCTTTAAGATCCCTTCCAACCCAAACTATTCTATGATTCTAGGTTTTTGATCAAAGGTACCTGAGCAGTGCAGGAGAAAAGGAGGTCATTTAGTGACCAACTAGACAAAACTTTTCCTGGGTCAAAATTACGCAACATACCTCTGATAGATGTGGAAACTCACTGCAACAGCCCAGCCTCCTGCAGCTGCAAACTGGCTGTACTGTTCTGGAGAATACTGTTTATACTTTCAATCCTTCAAACTAGATAAAGGATCTATTCAGAAAGAGCAGGAAATAAAGAAGGAGGTTATTAAAGAATGTAAAAGCTTAATGTTTGGGCAAGAGATTTTAAAATATTGTAATAAAAGTTTCGCCCACTGAACAAACAAAAAAGGGAGATAAAACATACTCCTATTTTTAAAGATAATTTTTTTGCCCCAATATGTTAATAGATGGGTGATATTTCAATCTAAAATGTGTGTGCAGATAGTGTGTTGCTGGGGAATTAGTTTATTTTAAAGACATTAGATACAATGAAGCACTTAACTGGACTTCTGATTATTCTGATCTCTTACCTGGAAACAGAACATATGTAATCATGACTACTGAGAAACCCCTCAAGGCATTTAACCAGAACTCACTACAAAGTGTGCTATTTTCTTAGGCTTTTTTCAAGAAAATCTTCCCCACTGGCAGATTCCAAATTGACATTGGTGTTTGCCCTTTCTAAATTCCAGGAAGTTCTTAATTTTTTCTGTTCTCACAGCACAGGAGGTAGTTTGGCATATTCATTCTATGTACCCTTCTATTTTTCCTCCCATATGACTGACGGTGAGTCATCTGATATTAAGTAGTTGTTAAAACAGGAGGAGTGATAGAGAACATAATTCATGGCAATTGAATGGTGACAGAGCCATAAAATGCACTAATAAGCTTATCTACTGGTATAAAACTTTGGCAAACTCATGCTTTTAGTATGCTTCCTCATTTCTCCTAACAGCTCACTAACCTATGTTCCTGTAGAATAAGGAGAACATAAGAGAAATTAAATAAAAATAGAGGACGATGAAGCTCAGACCTGCTGGAGTTCCTGGAACAATCAATACCTGAAGTTCTCATCATTTTGCCTGAATGACCTTAGCCAGATGAAATGAGTGTAGCAAAAGTATTTTGAAGGACTGAATCAGGCTTGGCACGAACTGGACAATTTGGAGAAATAGACAGAAATGAAATTACACAACAAATACACTCAAGGACAAGACACTGTCAAACAGCAAGGTACCAGCACAGGAAGTCAGTGAGTATCTGGCTAGGCAGCAAAGTAATAGGAAGAGAATCAACAACATAAAGTGGTTTAAATAAATGCCATTTTGCATCCAATTAGCAGAAGTGTTTATAGTAAAAAACAGTAAACTTAAGTACGGCTGTCAGTGACAGCAGTTGTCAGCTGTTGACCCTTTCACTTCAACACAGATAGAAAAAATTGAGAGCTTGCAGAGTACAACAGCAAAAAACAAGACCCTTAAAACTTTCAATGAGAGAGGGTTGGTTTGTTTAGTCTAGAAAGGAAAACATTTGGAAAGAGAAACACAGCAGCCATAAACATGTATCTCTGTTTTATTTACTCACTAACCCTTCAGGGCAAATGTCACTATCTAGAAAGGCTTCCACAGCATCCCCTGATCAATTACCCATCAGTAGGGAGTGGAGTCTGGTTATTATCCAGGCAATAAGCCAGTGTGAGGCTCCCAAAGCCTCGCTGATATGTACAAAGGGACAGGCACAGGCAGCAAGGTAGAGCAGATAAGCCCAGCTCAGTTCAGTTCCGTAGCAAGGCTTAACCAAACATCATGCAAACTGGAGTAGCAGGAACAAGCCAGATGTAGAGGAGAGCTGTCTTAATTAACTCTGAGCTGGGGAAGGAGCCTCAGAACCAGAAGAGATCAGCAAAAGGGCTTGCCCACTTTAAGCATGGTCTCTTCAAGGGCTATTAGAAATCTGGAGCAGCTGAGACCACACAACACTTGTAGCACATCTCCTGTGAAGGAGCAGGTAGAGCATCTACCCTTCACAGATGGTTGATCATCTCCTGGAAGACAGTGGGATATGAGGTTGCAAAGGTCACATGGGTGACATGGACAAACTGCCTACTGTTGTCCTGTGTTTCTGGCATTTTATGACTGTTCCTTTTTCTTCCCCATGCTCTTCTTCATTCAGCTGAAGGGACTGACCTGGCAGCAACCCAAACTATATAGGTCTCTGCAAGGCTAATTACCACAGAGGTTAACAGAGAAAGTTTGAGCCAGCATGGATAAAAGTTTGAGCCAGGTATTCCAGTCACAGGGGAGTACTCTACTGGAGGACACTGATAAATGCTGGTTTTGTAGTTTTAATCTGCATTTCTTTTTAAAGAAAACAAATTTGTTAGCATACTTCAAGGGGGAAAAAGGCAGGATGTGGTTGTGCTTTTCATTTGTGCTGCTCAGGGAATATCTGTGAAAGGATCAGTGGCAAAGAAGTTAGTTCAGAAGGCTTGGCTGCTTCTCTGATTGCCTCTGGGACAAATTAAAAAGAGTAATATAAGAACTAAGGCAACTGCCACTAAAAATCAGTAGAGAAAACCCTGTAAATCTAAATGCATTTTACTTCAATCTGGAAATGCTCACCTCAACTTTACTAACTTGTTGGCTTGACCCATCCTAAAAGTTGTGGAAGTCCTCACAGTCAAATATATACAGGGGTTTTCCTCTGGTAGAAAGTTTTCTCAAGAAGTCTAAGTAGGGAGTGGCTGGGAATGAGACAGTTCTGCTAACTTGGAGTGTCCCATGTGGAATGTCTACCCCAATCAGACAACCAGAAGCATTAGAAGCCTCTGCATTCTCCACACCCTAGTTCCTGTGCCCATACTCACCATCAGTAGTTGTTTGAGAACTAAATACTCCGATGACTGAAACTCTAACAAGTCAGTGAGCACTGGATTTTGCATTTTGCTGGTACCTCACAACTTGCTTTATGCTGCTGGAGTGCAATGGCTTCCACAGCTCCATCCTCTGTGAGCCTGACAGGCTCTCAAATCTCTCACTGAGCCCTCTGTCATCACACTTCTCCAGTGGTGTGTGTGCCATTAACTAATTTTCCCCAATTATCCTCCCACAGGAGGTTTTTTTACTCTCTCCCATTGTCCATATTGTTTATTCTGTATTAACTTCCCCTCCCTTTTTTTGTTTTGACTGGAAGCACTCTTTTCATCTCATTCCTACTGTCTTCAGCAATATATTCATCCCTGCACTTCTCTCAGTGCTGAAGAAGAATCTTTTATACAATACTGGAAAGAAGTAATAAAAAGAGCTATTAGCCTTCCCAATGGGTCATGCTAAAATGCACACAAGAAATTAAAACCACCTTCAGTTCATGTATTTAAATGGAACCATTGGCACAATTAGAGTAACATAATCTGCAGTGTGGATTACTGTAACAGTCAAAATGATTTACACCTTCATGGATTTTTCTAGCAGGAAATTTGCTATTCCCACGTTTGTTTCAGGCTCTTTCCTCTCCCTCCTGTTTGTGCAGGGTGTAGAAGCACAGGTCTGGCTGAAGTGAGTTCCTGAATTATCTGTTTTACTGGCAATAAAGCATTTTAGAATTTCAGTGGCACACCACCTTCATCAGGTAATTCCACCCGCATTCCAAGTTCCAGATGCCCAAGTTTAAGAAGAAAAGTAACGTTTTAGATTAAAAAAAAAGAATGAAAAGTATGTCTTTCCTAAAATATCTTCATTTCCCCACTTCCATATGACAAAGGCATCCAGCACCATGCACATGAAGTCCAATGTATGTGGCATCTAATGTATCGCTCTGAAACTGCTCATCAAAATGGCTTTTTGTTAGTCTATTTTTGATAAAACTTGCAACAACAACCTCTTATGATCTACCTTTTGAATTTTTTTGACATTTCACTTCCTCAGTTTGGCAATACTGAAATTTAGAATACTGTATTTCAGTTCAAATTAATTTGAATTCTATTTAAGTTACTCTTAAACTCTAATAAGCACGAATATTTTCAACACTTTAAGGTTCTGAAAATTAGAGGTTCCTGTAGACACCACCTTTACCTTTTTTTTTCATGATCTTGGTGCATAAGAATTTCAAAGTGGTTTTTTCCTACCCATTCTATATACAAAAGCAACTCTCTTAAGAATCTGAGAACAGAGGTATCAATATGAGGAAAACAGGGACTGAAAAATGCCGTCTGTGAGTGTATTTCACTATTAATTCCTGCATGCTCACAAGGAAACAGATATTCTTTCCAGTGAGGGTGGTGGGACACTGGAAGAGGTTGCCCAGAGAGGCTGTGGATGCCCCCTCTCTGGAGGTGTTTAAGGCCAGGCTGGACAAGGCACTGAGCAACCTGATCTAGTGGGAGGTGTCCCTGCCTATAGCAGGGGGGTTTGGAACTCGATGATCTTTAATGTCCCTTCCAACCCAAACTATTCTATGCATGATTCTATGATCCTTTATATCCCTAAATAAGTAAAAAAACCCCAGTTACCTGCATGACAATCACCCTACGATCTCAGCTAACCAATGTTCCTCAGACTGCATTAAAAAGACAGGGAAAAAAAATGGGGAAGTTTCTTGAAGTGTTCAACCAACATTAAGTCCTTCATAAATTTGTATTTCTATGATGACTTACATATCTGGTACATATCCATACCCATGTACACACTACATCTCCTGAAGAATGGAATACTGGTGTCTGCTTTATCAAATCAACTTCAGGCAGTAAATTTTGAGGCCTCTTCACTGGAATTGCAGGGTGATCATCTCTCCATTGTACATACATGTCTCTGGGCAAAAACATGACACATCTATTGAGAGAAAGTGGTCCAAGTGTCCACTGCCGAACAGAACAGGAGAAGGTGGAGGGCAAGGCTGCAAAACTTAGGTACAGGATGGCAGGACTAGGATAGATTCAGGCTGGATATAAGAAAAAAGTTCTGTACTGTGAGGATGGTGAGACACTGGATCAGGTTGCTCAGATAGGTTGTGGATGCCCCCTCGATGGAAGTGTTTTAAGGCCAGGCTGGACGAGGAATTGAGCAATCTGATCTAGCAGGAGGTGTCAAGGTTGGAATTAGATGATCTTTAAGCTTCCTTCCAATCCAAACCATTCTATGACAACCCGACTGGTGCTTATTTCAACGCCTGGCTGTACCCCAGCACCGCAAACACGGGCGCCCATCACCAGGCCATGCCCTGTGCATCATGTCACTGCCAGCCCCTGCCCTCTCCGCGCTCCCCAGGTATCTATTTTAATTACAAATCAATCACATTTATATTATAATTACACATTTCGTGTGTGTTTGGGCTGAGACACACC
>VZTY01007868.1:0-27215 GCA_013400935.1 Turnix velox | reverse complement strand
GGCGGACTACGAGTCCCAGCCGTTCCCTCGCTCGCCCGCGGCCGGCAGGGGAGGAGGCGGGGGCAGGCGGGGACAGGCGGCCCGCTGCCACCTCCCGACCGGCACGCGTCCCCGCCACTCACCTTGGGCGCGGAAGGGAGCGCCTGGAGTCGTGAGTGAGTCTCTCGCCGGGCTGGGAAGCGGCAGTGCTTGGAGGTGAGTAGGGTGTACGGGCCGGCCGCGGAATGGGGTCTCTCCTCAGAGGGGTCCTTCTTGAAGAGATCAGCCTTGAGGGGGATCCTTTCATCCCTTCTCGACAGGGATCAATCCTGAGGAGGATGAGTCCTGAGGAGGGTCTCTCTTGGGGAGATCAATTATGAGGTGGATGTCTCATGAGGAGAACCTCTCCTGAGGGGGCTGATGAAGCCAGCTCCTGAGGAGCGTCCCTCTTGAGGGGCTCTCTCCTGAGGGGGAATCTCTCCTGAAGGAAGGGGAGAGCCTTGCCACAAGCAGCGTCGGCTCGGAGTCGGGCTTTCCCGTTGCCTGCTGTTCTCACTCGGTCATCCCGGGCCGGTGTCTGGCCTGGGCAGGGAGGGAGGGGTGTGGGGAAGTTCTGGCACGGTTCTCCTGGTTCTCACCGTCCCTTCCCTGCTCCCTTCGCTCCTTCTCCCCGCCAGCCCCTGCCTTCTCACCCCGTGCCCTCCCTGCCGGCCCCAGTAGAGCTGCTGGAGCTTTGTGGGCTATAGAAGCGGTTTAAAAGGCACTTGTGAAGGCGGTGCTGGCCCCGGCGTCTCGGCCGGGCCACTCTGTGCCCTCTCCTTAAAGCTTTCCCGGCAGTTCGTAGTCTGCCTGGGCAGTAAACGGCACCCAAGCTGTTAAAAAAAGGGTGAGATACCCGCAAAACACCCAGGCTAATTTGCAAAGATAAAAGGGGGAACCAGAGGAAGGCTGAGGGATCAGTCATTTCCTCGTCTCGTGGCTTTCAGCTACAAAGCTGTCAGTTTAGAACAGAGAGGCTGTCCTGAGAAGTCTTGTAATAACAAGAAATAAATGCTTTGTGCTCTGTTACTAGCTTCAACCCAAAGATCGTAAAAACCTGAAGCCAGTTTTCTGTTAAAGTCTAATGCTGTGGGTTTGCACAGATCAGTATTTTTTGACTTCTGGTCTGCAAACTGGCAACATAGTGAACTCCTTAGATGGAATCAGTAAAAGCAACCAGGAAAAGCCAGCCAGAACAGTAAGTGTGCTTGAATCTGCTGTGTTGATGCCCATACTGCTATTGCAAAAATTCTAATTATCTGAACATTAAAATATGGTTGATAGCTGTTACCAGAGAGGTTCAAACTTTCAGATAACCCAAGCTGTTGCAGCAGGCTTGTAAAGATAGCTTAATTGTAAATAAAATCTATTTTTTAAAAAGTAAGAATGATGCTGTTATTTCTGCTGATGGCTCTGCAGAATGTACATGATTCTTCATATTTATCCCTTAACACATTTGCACAGCAGTGCTTTGGATGTGGAGAACTCACAACCTTATCAAGGATCTGGCCACTGGAATTTTTGTTTGGATAAAGTTGTCAGAAGGGAAGACTAACATTTTCAGACAGACTTTTAAAATGTTTTATATTAGATGTGAAGTAGAATGTGTTGAGGGTTAACAGGTGTCTTGATTTATATTAAAGAATTTTCGTAAATAAGATGCTGCTTTACTTGCTGCTGTAGAAATGCAAAAACTGAGGTAATTAAATTAATATTTTCAGAAGCAAGCACATGTAGGTGACTTGCCCTGAATTAACTCTCTGCGGATCAACTCTCACGTTGGCCCTCCTCAGGTAGTAGTAACTACTCTTTGGTTGTTTTATGGCAGTACACAGTCTTCTCAAGGCACATGGACCTGTTCTGCATGTAGCATTGCTGCTAAACTGTTTTATTAATTGTCTTGCAGCGTACTGTGAAGCATCTCTTTTAAGAATGGGGAAAGAGTACAGGGAGAAAATGTAGTTTCACACGTAAAGCTACTGGTGGTAGCTGATAAGGCATATTCGTTTGAGCTGGCATGTACCCCCTTCTAGTGACTCAAATGCCTTAACTCAGCAGTCTCATGCTAAAATCTTCACTACAGTTAAACATACATTTGTGAGGGAAGCTGGGGCAACATTGAATTATTACCAGAATCAGATTTCAGTGAGCAAAGGCTCTGAGTCCTGTCAGAAAAAAAGCCTGCTGCTTCCAGGCTTGGGTTCTGAAGGCTAAACTATTTTCTTTTAAGTAATCTGTCCAGAGCTGGTGTAGTTTTTTGTGTTCTGTACAAACTCTTTAAGACTTAAAGGCTGAATAAAAAAATTAATTTCGAAGTGAAGGTGGCTTATCCTGATCCTAGGGGCAGAGGCTCATAGCTCCATGGTTTTTAGAATTTAAACACATCCAAGCCAGGGGAAAAGTTGGTTAGTATTTAATGTGACACTGAAGTCATGCACTACCGAGGCACAGATCTAGCACATGGCTTTCTCAGCATGAGTTGAGAAAGAGCTGAACTTGTGTATATCCGCTTTGACTATTATTTATAGACTAGGTTGATAATTTTTTTCTTAAATTACTATTTATTTGGCCTATAGCTGTAGCCTGTGTAAATGTGACCATGATTTCATGCACCCCAGGGGTTGCCTAAAGATGCGCCTGAGTCCTTTGAGCTCCTTTGTTTCTCTTGGTTTGGCTGATCATTCTGCTAAAGTCAATCCAGTAGCTACAAAGGAATTAACGACTCTGAAGCCTGCTGCTTTTTGTTTTGTCTTGATGAAGTTTTCGTTTTGCAAAAACAAGCCTCATTATGTTTTTGTGGGGTTTTTTAGTTCCGTGGTTACTGTGGGATAGCCCTCCCCTTCAACAGGCTGTCCTACCCGTGCTGGTTTGTTCAGCTTTAACTTTGGTTATGCCAGTTGTTAGCAAACTAAGGGTCAGTTAGGTAGTGTCAGCAACAGGTAATGTAAAACTGGGCTACAAACAGAATCATTTGGGGAAATAATTAGTTTGCTATGTCTGATTTAGTAGGCAGCTATTAAAACTTTATATGTCACTGTACCCTTGTTATATGTCACTATACCCTCGTGTGAATGCATAGTGACTGTAGCATTTTTGTTATGGTAACTTTCCTAGCAACTTCTACAAGGTGCATGGACAGTTTCTCAAAAGTCCTACATGGTAGTACTGGACTTTAGTTGATTAGTGGAAGGACAGTGGATCTCAAAAATAATGAAATGACAGTGACACTGGATCTGTGCATGTACAGTAGATTTCAATTTGATTATTAAATCAGAATATGGAGAATTCCTATGAACAACTTGTGTTACTTCAGCTATCCTTTCTTCCTGTGCTAACGTTAGCAGACAAGGGAAAAGCAGGAAAGTCTTTCATTCCTCTCTACTAATTTTACCAGCATCTTCCCAGCACTGTAATGGTTTCCTTTACTTTGCAATGCCAGGTTTGGTAGTTTTCATTAGTCCTTTCATTTCCTCATGCTACTTTTTTTCTGAATAGCTTAATCACAGGGGCTTTTGCTGTCTTGCAAATATTTCCCCATAATTTTCTGTCTGATCATTTGGTTGGACTTTAAGCAAAGTAAGACCTTGCTGAAGCTAAAATTTTCAACCTCAAATCAGCCTATTGATTTACCAGTGAAGTTTAATGAATTAAACATCTTATTTATCCTATGTGTTTCCTTCCCTAAATTTGTTAGCCAGCTTAGTGTTGTTTTGCTAGATATTATTTCTTGATAGTCATTCTTGATATGGCTTCAAGACCTGCTATTATTGCTGTTTTTAAATTAGTTACCTATAGCTTTTAGTTCTTCAGATGCATAGCACCACAGTCCAGGTCTCAAACTTATTTTCCAGGTTCCAGATAATGATAGTATCTGTTTGTCTATAGCTGTGTCAAATACTTCCTTCAGATCTTTGATATGAAGATGTGGTTGTAAGTTTGTGCAATGGTGTTGCAAGCTAGTTGCATTGATAAGATTTAGGTTTTTATTAATGAGTAGAGTGTGTATGAGTAACTGTCTATGGAGGAACTTAGACTGCTATTTTCAAAGATTTGCATTAACTGTATTTCTTGTTTTGTGCAGTAAAAGGTGTGAAGACCTTCAAGGTGCAGACAGTAGTGTGATTGTCTTTCTGGTAAATCTTTGACAATCAATGTGTATTTTCACTACCTGGGTGGAGTCTCTCCAGCCTTCACTGAAGAACGTTTGCCAATTTTATGCATATGGCAGATGAAGTTTTGCTATTCTGTTTTGACTTCAACTGGCATTTTGTATGTCCAGTTTTGTGTTCCTGGGTTGGTAGAGGCTTGGAGGTTTCAGTTAATTAAGGTATTTTAATGAATTAGTTTAAAACCCGAGATTCTGACACCTGGGCAACAACTACAGTCAAATTGTTCGGTTTTATTCATTTTATGGAAACCATGTTCTGTAGCAGATCTAGAAGTTTTAATAACTCTTCAGAAAACCTCTCATAATAAAGCATGGACAGAACTTTACAATCTATAGCAAACATTGCAGTGTATGTCATGTGAAACACTCTTCTTGGATTTCAGTCTGATGGGACCAGATAAAACTAAGTATCATGCTAGGTAGGCATTGCAAAATCTCAATTTTGGCCACCTGGCTTTAATAGAATAGATTTCAACTAGGAGTAAACTTGGATTGTGCTTTGAGGTGGCCACAGGGAAGACTGCCTATTCCTGTTCGCATGGAGCTGTTCTAATCTCAGGCATGTCTGAAGAGGCGTATCTGAAGTGTCATGTTAGGGAAAAACCACAGATATTTTATAGATACAGACATCTCTAAATAATAAAGTTTTGTTGCTGCTGTCATAACTTTATGGAACAATGTGGTTGAAGTCCTTTCCCAGAGAAAGCTAGTCTCAAGTTCAGTTACCTCTTCAGCTTCTTTGGATTTAACCCTGCATCTCCTGCTTTACTAGGATAATGCCATGGCTACGCAGCTTTGGCATAACATTTTTTTTAAAGCCTGTTCTATTTCTTTCAGGTTTACTGTTTGTCTTCTGTCTCTGACCCAGTTCATTGTTCTGTTTGGAAATTTGCACTATATTCTTGCTTACTTCTTTTCAGTATGTATTTGCAGTATGTGTTTCTGTTTTCATTTCTTTGCCATTTTCGTGTTTAAAAATTATGCAAGTGATCTTTTTTCACCATGGGATTGCAGCGCTGTGTAGATGGTGCTGTATTTGTGTCCATATAACTGAAGAGTTGTCCTGTGTCTTCAACTTACTACAGATACAGTGACTTTAGCTTTCTTTTCCCCTGCTTTCTGGTGGCAGCTGGTTTTTTTAGCTTGTGTGCTTCCAAGTAATGAAGGTTCTTGCAAGAAGCTTTCCCCAGAAAATAACTCAGTGAATCTTTCTTATTTCATTTGATGGTCCTCTGCCCAGATATCCTTATTGCTCTTCCAGTTCCTTTGTTACATCATGTAGTTTTAATGTTAGCTGTTGCAGGATTTGATTCATGCTGGGTTGTTCTGAGAAACACACTTGAAGACCTGACCTGAAAATCCCATGTTTCAGTAGCCTAGTAAAATGAACTTTAAGGACACAAGACTGGTAGGTTGTTTTATTATTCTTTTACACTGTAGCATAAAATCTTCAACATATAGACACATTCTGCACCTGAGGTAGCTTAACATCAGTCCAAAGCGATTTCTGTATGTTGTCCATTTTACTCATTTGTTCTCTTTGAGACTGTGGACTGTATGAGGGGTAACTTCTTCATTTGGGTAGTTAATCACAGGCTTAGGGTTGTCTCACATTAAAATGTGAAAAGTCATAAAGTGATTTTGCAAATAAAGCAGGGGCTTGCTGTGAAAAACCGGTGAAACTTCTGTACATGTTCATTTTGCTTATTATAAATCTTAAATATTTCAAGGAAAAGCACTATTTGCCTGTGTTTGCCTCTCATTCATGTCATCAAGATGTTGAGGAAGGTAATTCCTTCTAGGTGGCAATCACCTTCAGAGATGAAGCAACACCCTTAAGTACATAAGAGACAGGAAAATGCTATCACTTGGATAATGGAATCTTAACCAAACACTGGTTGCATAAATGGGGACAGGCTCCATCACAGGTCAAGTCCTACTTGCTGCTTCTGTAGGATTTCATGCTTACAAAACATATACACAGAAATTGTGTGTTATAAATGAGATGCCACAAATTAAAATTTTCTTCCTAATGCAGGTCCTAACATGGATAGAGAAGCTGAACTTCTCTCTCAAAACTAGCAGTAAGAATGCTGCCTCTTGAATAGATACTTATCCTTACTCTTTTCCCAGGTAGCATCAGCCCTATGCTGAAGTTATTTGGCTTTGTCAGAAGCAACTGTTCTTCATGAGTTTTTTCAGGAGCAGCAGTGGCTGTAACCTCTTCTGCAGAGTCAAATCCTTTCAGAAAATGTTATGAAGAGAACCTCATAGAGTATTCTTGGAGACCTTTCAAAACCTCATATTAGTCAAGTACGGTAGTTATTTCATGCCCCATTTTCAGCAGTGAAACTATAATATAAATTTATAATCCCATCATAAACACCCCCTTCTTGCCTCTCCCTACCCCAGTAGTTTTTTCCTGGGAGCATACTGTGTTTTACTAACCTGAATATTTTCCTGTGGCTTGAGAGGTATGCACTGTAAACATGATGTCTGAACCTGCTTTTTTGGGGTTTGTTTGATTTTTTTGCTTGGTACAGTTGAGAGGCTTGTGATGTAAGTGAACAGGATGGATGAAGGAGGTACAGAGTGGGGAGGATGACTCTCTAGGGTGGCTTCTCTGCAGAAGGAAGCATATTGTGTGACTTTGACTTTTCCCTACAGCACAGATACTTATTTGGCATCTAGTTGTTCCACTTTGCTAAAAAAGATGAATCAGCTGTTGGAGATTACTGGTGCTCTGAGGTCATGTGAACTATAGAAAATATTCTGAGTTAGCTTGGTGTGTATGTGTGGTCTCAATCTATGTTCTCTCCACACTCATCATGAACTGGAGCTTTACAGTGAAGACTGCTCCAGCAAGTTTTTGACAGTGGATTGCCTGGAAAAATAAAACTAGCTAATGATTACCTGTCCCTGAGGCATTGTATATCCTTATCTGTTGGCTTAAGTGTGATAAAGAGGTCATCACCCACGGTACCGTTCTGATTAACTTATCTAATTCCACTGTCACTAGCTACTGCTTTTGATTTTCAAAAGGGGTGAGGATGGCAGATTCAAGGTCACTAAAGCCACAAAAAGCAGAAAGCAGAACTAAGAGTCATCATATTTCCATGGGTTCTCATGGTCATCAATATGTTTGCACTGGAAACAGAAGCCATTGGACAGGGAAGGACACTAGTGTCCTGCACAAAGCACTCCAGGTGTTTATCTTATATGAAATTGATTAAACAGCTTAATCATTATAACAGGTTCCTAAAACATTCTCTTGTTAAAAACAAACATAAGATTGCTGCTTGATAAGAGATGCCATTAAGATATTAATGGAGTCATTAGCCAACAGAGTAAATCTTCAGAAGCTGAAGTATTTTTTGGGAAGGAACATTGCGTATAAACCACTCCTTATCAGTTAATTTTTTTTTTTAATAGGTCTAGTTTGTTACCATTTTCATAGACTAGGATCTCTGTGCCTCGTATGTCACTGTTATGCTCTTTTCAATGGATAATGGAAGTTTATTAGGGGAAAATACATCAGAATCCGGCAAGTGGAGGAAGGTGAGGCTACTGCTGCTCCTCCATAGCCAAGCAGTATCCAACACAGTTTGTGTAGCCATCTTGCCTTTCTGTGTGGAGTAGAGTAGAAATTTAGTCTTTCTAAAAGCTGTCCAGGAATTTAAGGTCTTGATTTTTTTATTTTACTTTTTGACAAAAGTTCACCAGAAAAATTCCTTGTTTTGCATTTCTTAGCTTAGGACTCACAGAAGGAAAATTCTGGTTGCTGTACAAGTTATTTCTTGTATTTCTTTGAAGTTGGTTAAGCTTTAAGAGAAGGCTGTAGTTCTAAGCCATCTGTTCTTTAGTGGATTTAGTGGGAGTAGTGAAGAAGAAATTAGGATAAATGCAGTACAAGAAAACCAAGAGAGCACAGACCTTATGACTACACTCTTGTACTTGTTGTAGAACAACCACTTTATTCCAGCTTTGTTTATTATTACTCAAGGTGATAAGTGGAATGGCATAGGGCACTGGGGAATGAGGCTGGGGAAGAAAAATAAGAGAAGATGTGGTTTGTAAAAATGTCTCAGTGTTTGTGTCTAGCTTTTTGTGACAGTAGGAGCAGGCCTTCCAATAATTCTGCTTTTCAGCATTTGGGAGAGCCTATTTTACATAGTGACACTATTTCTACCAGCCTTTTGGCTGATAGTCACCTGTATTTGTAATCTTAAGGCTAGAAAAAACTAGCCACTAGAAGAAAGATTTTCTGCTCTTTTAAAAAAGGCAAGTCAGTGGATGGATCTGCCACTGACTCTTTCTTGCCTTTGCATTAGGTACTTCAGATACATTCAGGTTAGATACACAAGATTTGGAATATGAGTGAGTGCCTCATTTTTAAAATTAAGGCTGCTGTCTCAAGCTTGTTTCTTCTTTTGTCCCCCTTGTCATATTTCAAATCTAACAACCACCAACCAAATTTTTATCTTAATTGATTTAATGACTGCATTCTAATTCATGGGGACTGGATAAAAAATTGCCCTCTGTAAGAATCAGTGTAGAAGGCTTGACAACACAGTTTTATTGTCTGTAAGACTGTGAAGAGAAAGTTCTTAATGATAGTGTTATAAATTATTGTTTGCTTCACACTTTTTTTTTAAACTCCTTTGATTTGAAAAAGCAGTAAAGGCATAAAAACAGGCCTTTATCAGTCTGATAAAGAATCACCAACCTTAAAGTCTTTCACATACAGCTTTTAGCTACTTCAGCTCAACCTTTATCTGGCTGATAAGATTAATGGCAGTGTTTTTAATAGCTTTTTAATTTTATTCTTGCTCTTAAGTTCAAAGGTTTTTCAAGACCATATTCCCCTATTAATTGACACTCAGATGCCCAGAGATTGCCTTTCTCTTTCTTTATTTGCCTTTATCTTCTCTGATAAAAGATCTGGGAATTTTCAGAAGTCATAGTGGTAGCATTTGTCTCTATGAAAATGACAGTACTTACTTTTGCAAGGCTGAATTTCCAAGCCTTGTATCTCTATTGGCAATTTATCATAACCTTACTCAGCAAACAGAGAGACACTTCAGTCAGTCACAAAGTGCTGTTCTTTTGGCACTTAGTGGACTTTGTGTATTATCTCTTGTAAACACAAGCATCTCCTTCCTTTGCTCTGTGTGTGCTTTTGCAAAAGAGGTGGATGATACTGAAGACTTTGCTGTCTACAATTTAGTGTTCCAAGTAGATATCAGAGAACATGGTTATACAGGGCTGTTAAGATGAAGTTGTGGGATGAATGAAGGACCTTTTTCAATGGCATAAGATTTCTTCTCTGTGCTGTGGTATCTGCTGTGAGCCATAGTTATTCATGAGATACTATTGTATCCTCCATCAGATTTACTTTTGTATCAGATGGTTCTCATAATTCAGTGCAGTATAACTTTGATAAACTGAGGCAGGACTGAACTTGTATTGTTCTGTACATGCCCATAATACCTGGAAGATCCTGGGCACATGTACAGAAATAATATAGAACTGGAAATCCTTAAGACCTCTCCACTTCTAGATTTATGTTACAAACTTCTGTGTCTCTTCTAAGTATTAACCAGTCTGCTTGCAACTTAAACTTGTTTATGGAAAGTATGTGTCCCAATCAGAAGATTAGTTATGTGGGACTGGTGAGAGCCCATGTCTTTTGGAATAGGAAGAAGGGGTGCATGTTTTTAAAACCTTGGATAGATGCCATTTGTGTTCATACCCCAAGGTATCTGCATCTAGGGTACTCTAGTAGTGACTGACTTCCAGCTGCACTTCAAGCTGCAAGTCACAGTGCTGGAGCCTGACAGTTCACCCACTTTTTTTCCCACCTCACTGTTTAGTTTGTTCTTGAGGATGCTATGGGAGACAAAGCCTCACGAACCCTTGAAAAATACAATATAAAGAATAACACTGATGTTCCATTTTCCACCTCTTATCATCCAAGGCTATTAAGTGGATGATTTTCATCTTCATCAGTCACTTTCTTATCTTTAATATGTTTTTAAATTATTTCCAGAGCTACTTGTTCCATCACTTTCCCAAAGATCAAGGTGAGAATGATGAGCCTGTAGTTCCCTACATCCTTCTTCTTACCCTTCTTGAAAGTAGTAGTGACCTTGGCTTTATTCCAGACCTAAGCAAACTCCCCAGTTGTCATGACCCATTAAAAAATATTGAGAGTGGCCTTGAAATGAGACTGTTGAGCTCTCTCAGCCATATGAGTGTTCTTTTGGGTCCCATGGGCCTTGTGTTTGTCCAGTCTGTTTTAATGTTCACTTACCTTTTCCATTGATTTAAGGTTTCCTTGGTCCAGCCTTTCCTTCTGATCTCGGGAGCTGGGATTGCTGAAGATTGTTCTCACAAGTAAAGATTGGGGCAAATCTCATCTTCCACCATATCCTTTGTCATCTTTTTGTTAGAGGGCCACATTTTCTATAGTCTTCTTCTTGCTACTGGTATACTTTTAGAATCCTCTCTTGCTGCCATTCATGTCCTCCAGTTTCAGCTCCAGGTGGACTTAGACTTTCTTAACTCTGCCCATGCTCAAAGTCCCATCTATATGCTTTCTGTGTCATCTGTTCTTGCTGACACCTTTTATATGCTTTTGATTTTTATGTATGAAGTTTTTTTCAGCAGCTCCTTGTTCATCTACACAGGCCTTCTACCACTGTTGAATTCCTGGTATTTGAGGTGGACCATTCTTTAGTTTAGGCCGTTCAGGACCATATTCCATGGGATTCTTCTAAGCAAGTCAGGACAAAGTTTACTCTCCTGAAGTCTGAGTTTGTCAACTTACTGTATGTGTTGTTCCTGTCAGGATCCTGAACTCTACCATCTCATGGTCACTGCGACCAAGGGTGCCCCCAGACATCATATTCCTGATCAGTTCTTCTTTGTATCAGGTCCAGCAAAGTATGTTTTCTCATCAGCTCCTCAATGACCTGTGATGGGAAGCTATCATTACTGCACTGCAGAAGTCTCTAAGATTGCTTATGCCTTACTTTGTTACCATTCCAATAAACACTAGAGTGGTTAATGTTTCAGTTTCACTGGCTAGAAGTTAATAGATTCATGGGTAGCTCACTCTCTGTAACACAGCAAGATGTGAAGTAGGTAGTGATGTCTGTGGGCAGGTAGACACTGATGTGGAAAAGCAGTGCTATAGATGTTAGTGTCCAAATGTTAATATGGACATTGTTGCTATAAATAAGATACCTGTAATAATATGGAGGTGGAGAGGGAAGAGCTGCTCAGATGGGAATTGCTGGTAGAAGGATCCTATTCTAATGCTGAATGCCTCAAAATCTACAGGCTAGGGGAAAATCATAATGCTAAACAAGAACATGAGAAAATAGTTCACAAAATACTGTTCAGGATTCTCAGTGAATTGGAATTATGGAATGATGTAGAAAAATCTTAAGTATTTCAGGATTCAAAAGGCAACAAGCTCTGATAACAAGCATGATAGCAAGTTTTGGGCACCTTATTTCACATGGTAAGGCTGAAGTAAATCTTGAACATGCTGTAAAGAAAAATGTATAATATCTGTAAAAATATCCTTATGTGATTGACTGTGTAGAGGAAATTACTTATGAAGTAAGAGAACTGGAGAGATGCTAGGTCATTTCTGTCCTGGAAGGTAGAGGACAGCAAGCCTGAGGTGGAAGATTCCAGCACCTTTGTCAGAGAGAAGGCTCAGGATGCAATATTGGTATTTTGTTGCCTGGCAGACAATATTTGCTGAATCAGTACATGGGTGTAGTCATGGTTAGTGTTATATGAGTGATTAGGTAGCAGCTTGTTTAATTTCTTCATGGTAACCCTTTTCTGGGAAAATATTGATTTACAGCTAGAAAATTAAACACCTCTGGGTTCACTGCCTTGGTTGAAGGCAAACACATCCTTAAGTGACTTGCTGGACCTGAGCCCAAGGGCCTTGTTCATAGTTATGGCTCCATTTCCCATCATACTCATGTTTTATTATCAAATGTAGTGCTAGCCAGCATCTCTTATGAACCATCTAGCAGTCCTGTAATTTTGATCATAATTTGGAGTTATGTTTCTTGTCCCATATTTCTAGAAGCAGCCAACACAGGGCAAAGGAATTAACAGAATTATCTCCTAAACATATCAAGATGTTTGTGGCACTAAATCAGACAAATAGATGTTTACAAACCTTCTGGCTAGTTTTAAAATCGTATTCATCTCCTTACTCCTGTTAGTGGTGCAGGACTGAAAATAGCAGTAAGTGTCACAACTTGAAAGAATAACTTTTTAAAAGTAGTGAATTGTGCACCCTTGATAGGCTTTCTGGAAAAAGAGGCCTTTGAAACAGAAGAAAGCAGGTGGAGAGATGCAGGAAGCAGCTGTCTATCTTGTAAGAAGTAACTTTTTCAGTGCTGCAATTGGAGTTTTGTCTTTTAGAGATGGATGCAATAGTTTGTGAGTAAGCAGGAAGTAACTCGGCAATAAAGTAATCTCCCTTTAACAAATGACATTTCCTTTTAAAACCAAGGAGGGAAAATCCAGATAAGCATGAATACAGCTTCCCAACTTTGTTTCTGCAATTATTTACAGAGTAATTAATGCAAAAGCTTTCTTTCGGTAAAAGAAGCATAAATTAATTACTTCCAAACAGTGAAAACCATGAATGTGGTTCATTTACTTATTCCTGTTGCAGGCTAATTAGTGCTTTTAAACTGCATTGAGGAGTCTTGCCTCTGGATTGCCAAAATACATCTTTGGATAAAATGCCAAATCCAAGGATAAAAAAAGTGACTGAACTTATTTTGTCTGCAACCAGGTTTTTCCCTGGAGACTGTGGGATCGTTCTGCCTTGGCTCCTGCTGCCTGAGATCAATTATGGAACATGAGGCATCACTTGAGCAAAAACAGAGGTACTGTGTGGAGAGACCAATATATAATGAGGAGCTCTTGCAAGGACAGTTGCACAGGAGAGAAAAAACACCCCAAGCTTTGAAGGAGAAGATAGCCCATTCTTGTCGGTAAGGATTTTTTTCGTATCTTTCTTTTGTTGTGTAGAAATATTCTAAATCTTAACTGATCTGTGCATATAGCTGGTAACCTCTTCAAAGGAATGTAAAAGATCTAGCAGTACTAGTTTGCTTTGATTATTCAGCAAGACTGATGGAGATATATGTGTGGGTTCTATGTGTTAATATAAATATGTATTACCAAACACTAGATAAATTAGTTGAATTGTCTTCATCAATGTGCAAAGGGAAAATATACAGCTCAGAAATGTGGAGTATTAGTCAAACCATGTGGCATGAATTCACAAGACTCAGAAAAATATCGGTCCTTTTTAAAACGTGGAAATATTTACAGCCACTTTTGTGCTTCATGTAAGCTTTTTGGGAAGATGAATGGAATCATAGAATGGTTTGGATTGGAAGGGATCATCTATTTCCAACCCCCCTGTCATGGGCAGAGGTGCCTCCCACTCGATCAGGTTTCTCAGTGCATTGTCCAGCCTGGCCTTAAACACCTCCAGGGAGGGGACATCCCCAGCCTCTCTGGGCAACCTGTTCCTGTATGACAGATGTCTAGAAATCTAAGTTATCAGTCTAGTAAGGATTTAATAGAGGCACTCTGTATCTTTTACTAAATGCCTTGGAATCTAAGTATCATCTGGTAAGACAGGATGTATCTTCAACTGTGTTACTCTTGGCTCTGTGGTGCCAGAAGATAGTGAAAAAGACTTGCGAGTTATGTTTTCAGTGCTTCATTTGATAGTTAATTCAGTTTCATGGTAGAACCCTGCTCTGCAAGACAACAAATTATTTCTGCCTGTGTGCTCATCTGCAAAAAACTAATGTTTACCTGATTTAATATTTGCACATTTGTTCTGGTTAATGAAATGACCATTCTAATGAAAAAAAATGACCTGTCCTAAATAAAAAATACATGGATCAAAATCCTCCTGGTCTATGACTTCCTGTGATTCTCTAAGCATAGAGAAGTGTGGATGACTCTAGTTCTTCTCTTACTTGTACCAATAAACTTTGTCACTATGTGATTTAGTCCTATGAGAATTCAAATATGTTAACAAATTGCTGGAACTCTATTGCAGTTCCTCTACATGGAAAAGCATTTATATGATCTCTGTGTTATTTTTTTACCCAAGGTTAAACTTTCTCACCACAGTACAATCAAAGTATGATTCATGGCATTATGGGAGTGAGGTACATATTTCCTGGCTCTATTCATTTATCATGAGTCAGGGTTTCAGAAGGTTAGCAACCTTCTCTGCTGAGAAATGTCAGTTGTACTGGCTTCAGCACCTTTCTTTTCAGCATACAGAAGGGTTATGTTCTTAAAATTAGCCTGTCAGTATGAGTGATAGCAATAAGCATTAGTAAAATAGTGGTTTTTAAAAAGGTAGAACAATATGAACCATCAAAAAATCATTAAGTACACAAATAGTAAATAAAAATAGAAAAAAAGTGTTGCAAAGTACTTTCATGAATAAGGAGCCATTATCAGGAAGCAAGTTGTCCTCAGGGGATTGTTACTGTAAATAATCCTAGCAAAAAGTGTTATGTGTGGCTGCTCCATTGGGCATGGACTTAAAGTTTCACTTCCCACTGACCTCCAGTTTAACAAGGCTGTGATTCTCTTCTCCAATTCTGTAATGTTTGTGAACAGCAGCCAGCATGAGATAAAGTGCTGAATTAACTGGCGTCATACTTGTTTGTACTTAAGCTTTGTCCAGAAATTACCACTATCAAGGGTCTAAACCTTTTGTTAATGGAGCTGTTTCCCTGCATAAGGATAAGACAATTTTTTTCAACCCATTTGTCCCCTGCTAGTGTGTGACTTTTCCTTTCTTCTTTGTATTTTCAGTTGTTCTTCTAAGAAAGCCAAATCCCATCTTTACAGCTGGTTGCCTATTTTAAAATGGCTTCCCCGTTACCCAGTGAAGGAATATTTGTTAGGTGACATTATCTCAGGTATAAGCACTGGGGTTATGCAGCTTCCTCAAGGTGAGTGTCTCTTTGGATTTGTTTATCCTCTTCTCTGCTTTTTCATTGTGTGTTTTTAGGCTAGTGCTTGGCTTCCTTAACAGTGTCTCGTGAGAATAGGATGCTTATTTCAGGGGTGTGTGTGGAGACCCAGCACAATGTTCTGCAGACCAGCCCATAATGGTGTCTCCCTTAAAACTGTATGTCAGTGGTTTGCAGCAGTCTCTGAAAGAAACTCACCTCTGTGGTCAATCCTAACAACAGTCAGTGGTACAGTTCACTTTTCACAGTTAAGGTGCATTGTTTGAACCTTTGATGAATGCACCTGATTATTTCCTAATCCTATTCTGAAAGCTGTAGCAAATTTCCTCCAGACCATAGTGGTACCTAATAGACATAAAGTTTCAGGAGAGCAGCTGCTGCAAAGTAACCAAGCTAAATACAACCCCAGAGGAAGAAATCGGAGACCTCATTCTGTTAAGGCTTAAACCTACCAATTTAAACTGGAACCATACTAGTGAGAAAGGATTTAGATGGTGGAAATCAATCATAAGTAACTTCTATTACAAGACTGCAAATCTGTGGGATGTCTGTTGAATTACTTGGAAGTTCCACCCTGAGTAGATCCTGGCCTTGAAGAGCAGGCTCTCTGGAAGATTAAGAGGAAACCAGTGTTCACTCTTCTGCTCAGCTGTTGTACCAATGGAATCTTTTATTCAGGCTAACACCTCACTATCAGCAGTTTCAATTTTAGAAAGTGACAACATTTTTACAGCAGTATCATTATGTGCCATCAGTGCACTGGGAATGTTAGCTTCACAACAGCTGCCAGATTTCCAGTAGATTTCCCCAGGAAGACTTGGAGTAGAGAGAATTCTTGAATTTGAGCAGAGCCCAGTCCAGTGGAGTCTCCATGATAAGAGTAATGTAATGAAGCATTTATAAGTTTACTCGTATTTTCACTTATTTCATATCTCCACATCTCTTGTTCTACTTTAGGATGAGGCAAGTCTGAAGTACGTTTCTGAGAAGCCTAGATTTGAATAGGCAGTAACCCATTCAAATTGTACTTAGTCTGTACAATTTACTTTATTTCTGCAACTTCTCCATTATGTGTAGTTTTTTATAATTAGGGATGTTTTTCTTGAACAAATATAAATATTGCCTTGTCTTGCACTGATAAGTAATGTCAGGCAAATCTGTTACATTCACACAAGCATTACTGGTTGCATGCTGAAGCACAGTTTATGGCATGACCAGATAAGGACATTGAAATTTAAGTGGTCAGCAGTGAACTTTACACTGAATTTTGTTTTAAATTAAACATCATTCTTTTCCTTGCTGGCTGCAGACATGCCCTTGAACTGCTCCTAATCTTTCCCTTTCTAAAAAGGCAAAAGTTGAACTTTATTTTTCTGGAAGGGGTATAATTATAGCAAGCAGGGGTTCAAAGAACCCTTGGAATTACTCCAGGTAGAACTATGATGAGCAGGATGTTTGAGCCATGAACTCTTGTCATGTCAATATCTCTTTTATTTCCTTGGCACTGACTGCTTTTTAAAATGCCAGCAAAAATGAAAAGGAATAAACAGGTATTCAGATCAAGAAGTTCATAGTCCCACCCTCTTGCTTTTGAAAACATTTTCAGTTTTGGTCACTTACAATGTAAGTTCATCTCTGGACAGGCTGTAATAGTGCAGAGTGTTCTGTTGATATTCTGGTCATAAGAGATGGCCCTGGGGCTAGAGGATATATGTAAGACAAGTTTTGTAAGTACTTAATGAAGATCTCTTTGCTGCAGAGGAACAATTGATAACATCAGTCCAGGTCTGACACAAGTATGAATTCTTGGTCAGGGCTGAGACGTTACTTAATGCTTGAGCTATTAAACCGCATAAGAGCGTTTGGATAACACAGGAAATCCCATCTTGGTTTAGTTCTTCTGTAGTAGCCTGATGATTTCTGTCTCTATTTAAAATTAACTAATAGAAAGAGGTGTTTTTGAGTACCATTATTTCTCCATAGTGGGTGACGTGTTGCTTTCTATTGTAATTTGTACCATTGCTGTGCTTTCCAGCCCCACATACAGATAGAAGTGGTGGGGATCATACTTGCCCTGTGTGGAACTGAATGGGGCTCAGTGACAAAAAGGACTTAGTCTGGTATTCCTTCCCAGAATTATATAAGCTTTGTGACTTCACAGATTGTAAGCAGTGCTTCTCTGTTTATTTTATGTTTTAAGAGCATGTTTTGTAAAAACATAAACTGTTATTTCCATCCCACTCTTTCTGGGGTGAGGGAGGAGGGAAGTCTTTAATTAGTCATAGATTACCATTAAGATCATATCTGATTGGAAAAGGAGAAGAAAAATCAAGTGTCTCTCACTGGTTATGGGAGTTTGGATGTCTTTTATTCCATTCTCTGACAGATGAAAACAAAAGCAACAAAAAAGGGTTTGCTATTAAGAAGTACTTCCAGCCACAAAGGCAAAACAATGAGTGCACACGGGTGTGTGGATGTACCCTCAAACACACACATGCACACACACCTGCAGTGCCTGTAATTATAGTCTTCTGGTTTCCTGACTCAAACCATCAGGTTTCTAGGCACTACTCTACAGTGCTAAACATATTAAAGAATATTCCCTGCAAGACTTCCTGTTTTTTAAACCTGTCATACGTCATTAGATTTACTTTCAGGTCAGTTCAATTTCAGTAGGCTAAAATCCTCTTGCATCAGATGATTTCTTTCTGTTATTTATTTGCCAAACATACATATTTTCATCTCTTTTCTAGGTTTAGCCTATGCCTTGCTGGCAGCTGTTCCCCCCATATTTGGCCTATATTCTTCATTTTATCCTGTCTTTCTATATACTTTTTTTGGAACCTCCAGGCACATATCAATAGGTACGTCTGTATGGATAATGAAAGTCTGTGTTGGTGTGTGTTTAATAAAGTTGTAAAAAGTAAAACAGGAGAAACATAAACTGTAGTTGTTTCCCATAAATTCAAGTTTAAGAGGGATTAGAAAAGCCTCTTTTTTGTTGGACTTGATCTAAAAATGTGTGCTGTGACCTCCTGAACTATAGTTTCATCACTGCAGTCAGCTCTCTTTGTGGCCAGGATGAATCATTAGTTTGCATAACAGAACTGAGAGAAAAAAATTATGCTACTTACTTTACTTACCATATTACTAGTTTTAATGGTTCTGAGTACTAGAGCAGATTTTGTAACTAAATAATACAGTATTTAGGTAGAAAACTCCCTTATAGTTTAGTTCTACGTATCTCTCAATAAGAACCACACCTAGAAGTTGAAAAACAAACAAAACCACATGGAATTTGTTTTTTCTCCCTCTTATTTCAGGCACCTTTGCTGTGATTAGTATGATGGTTGGTGGAGTTGCTGTGAGAGAAGTGCCTGATGAAATTACATCTGTTGGCTATAATTCTACTAATGTCACAGCTTCCCTAGAATATTTCAATGCTAGAGATACCAAAAGGGTACAAGTAGCTGTGACTCTTGCCTTTCTTTCAGGAATTATCCAGGTATGTGCTAGCTGTTTGCTGTAATGGCAAGTTCAGATGCTGCTGCCAGATTGACAGTTATGTGGATCCCCTGTCAGGAGACTTGTGCTTTGGCACTGCACTGAGTAGAATAGGGGTAGGACTTTTTAATAAGGCATGTGATGGGAAGACTTGAAATAATGGATGTAAATTGGAAAGGGGTAAATGCAGGCTTGATATAAGAAAGAAATTCTTTACATGAGGGTGGTGAAACACTGGAACAGGTTGCCCAGAGTAGTTGTGGGTGCCCCCTCAATCCCTGGAGGTGTTCAAGGCCAGGCTTGACATAGCACTGAGAAGCCTGATCTAGTGGGAGGTGTCCCTGCCTATAGCAGGTGGGTTGGAACTCGATGATCTTTAAGGTCCCTTCCAACCCCAGCTATTCTATGATTCTGTGGTTAATATTTCTCTTCTTTGTCAGTTGTGTTTAGGTCTCCTCCGATTTGGGTTTGTAGCCATCTATCTAACAGAGCCTCTGGTGCGAGGATTTACTACTGCTGCTTCTGTTCATGTCTTTACTTCTCAACTGAAGTATCTCCTTGGCATTAAGACAAGCCGATACAGTGGACCCCTCTCAGTTGTATATGTGAGTAACTACATTTACTTTACTAAACATTCAAATTCTGCATTGTCTGGATCTAGTAATTGATTCTTCTCCTATTTTTTTTCTAGATTATTTTGTCACTGAGTAGAATACTTGGTATTCAAAACTTGGTATTCAAAATTGGATATGAGATGTTTCAGTACTGTAGCAATACCTGAGCATCTGAAAAGTGCCACTGGGCTGCAACCTGGTATATCAGCACAGTCTGATTTTAGGATTCTGCTAAATGCTGTTTTGTTATCTATGAACAGATAATGTTAATTGCAGTAAGTCTTATGTACATTGTGGGAAAACATGCAACTAAAATGCTTCATTGTAGACCAGATATATTTTGCAAAGCAAAGAAAATGGTTTTTTTCAGAACCTTATTCATTAATTTCACACACAGTTCTTGGTGGGAGCATTTTTCATTTCCTGTTGATATGCTCTTTTATTATGTGGTTGGACATGAGGTTCTGTGTCATCATAAATTTCTCACTGCTCTCTGGAGCAGTGAGAAAAACTATTTTGAAATAGGGACACTCAGTATAAAACACTTCTGTTTGGCAAACTGAGTGTTAAAACTGATTGTTTAGAGTGTGTAGGGACCCAGTATTTGATGTAGCTCATAGGCTGATCTTCCACTTCCACCTTCTGTCTAACATTATAGTGAGGCAAGAGAACAGAAGAAAAACCACACAATATAACGCTATGATTCAATTACTGGGACTTAAGGAAAACCAAAAGCTCTTGTTCACTTGAATTTAAAATTGACAATTTTTCTCTGAAAAAAAATGTCACAGATCCCATGCAGTGAATTACTTGTTTAAACGGGCATTTCTAGTGGAAAATCACAACCACAGCTTTCAACCTCATAACAGCAATAAAAATAATGCTGATATAAACAGGCAGAGTTGAAATGCATCTGAATCTGATTTGCCTGTCAGTCTAGGAAGCCCCAGGTTGTTATCAAAAATCAGTGCTCTGATTTTTGCAGACAAGAAGTCCTGAATGGAAGAACAGATATGATCCCAGATACTTGTTAAGCCAAATCTTTTGAGGAGATTGATGGCTCAGCAATGAGGGAGTTGTGGGATTTTGACTACATGGAAACTACAGAAAATAATTTGTGGGAATCTTTTTTTGTTCATTTGTGCATATATAACCTTTTTGAAGCGAGGCTTGGCTAATGATTCATTCCTAAATTTGCTATTTATTTCGCTGGAAACCAGAAATACTAACTGCCAAACAAATAGGATTGAAGGTATACATTCAAGATGTACTTTCATGACATCTTGACCATATAATACCCTGTAGTTTTCCTTCTATTTCAAGAAGGGATGTGCATCTTCTTTCAAAGGCCTCTCCATTGGTCATTAATTTTTTTTTAAATGCATTAGAATGAGGAGGAATAATTGGTAAGAGAATCATTTGCCCTCTAGCAACTTGTGTGCTCCAACAAGCTTTCTTTCCTAATACCTTTTTAACAGCACTTTCACCTAAAAGAAATTTGGAATAATGGCCAGTTCAGCAGTGTTGCAAGTTCACTTTTATTTAATCAGACTGCTATAGTAACCTCAATGGTTGTATCAGCAGCTTTATTTTTTTAGAATGGTTTATGCAGCGTTAAGTAGATGTGACTTGCCAAAGAATATTTGAAGGTATTAGAAGGGGTTAGTACTTGATGCTTTCGGGCAGCTGCCAGGATGAAAAATGTATGAAAATGCTGAGGATAAACAATGTTGGTTAGTTTATACGTTTTCTCCCCATGTAGTTATTTTTTCCTATAGATTTTTGCCCCATTTGAGAAAGACTGTCATGATTGCAAGTGTATGTTTAACTGAGATAACCAAACTTCTGTATTTTATGGGAACAGTGGGGCATGTGGTTACAAATGCAAAATAAAAACACAACTGAACACAGCTGCTCTTTTTTGGCAAATTTCCCAAGAAAATTAATTCATTTGAACAAATATGATCTTCATGGAATAGTTACAATACTTCTGTTGTCTTGCAGAGCATAGCTGCTGTGCTTTCAAAAATAACAACAACCAATATTGCTGCATTGATTGTTGGATTAACATGCATTGTCCTGTTGCTGATTGGCAAGGAAATCAATCTCCGGTTTAAGAAGAAACTCCCAGTTCCTATTCCTTTGGAGATCATTGTGGTAAGCCATTGTGAAACTCTGTAGCTAACTTATGTGACTGTTCTAAAGCTGTAGAAACAAGCTCACTTTCTATCAAGTCTTACTGAGCTTTAGAGTAACCTGTTGAGCATAATTCGGTCAGGGCTTGAGAGTTTGAAGGCTCATAAGGTTAGGGACTGCCATACTTGTGTTCTATGTCTAAAGTGCCATAGAAGAATTGAAAACTCAGTTAAACACCTACTCTATCCTGTAGTTTTGGCATCTGGATGATTCTCTGCAAGGTGTGCCTCTGGGTGGCACTTGTCACTTGGAGTCCAAGACCTCAGAAACCCCTCCTGAAACCTGTTTCAGAGGTGCTGTGGGGCTTACTTGCTTTTTAAAATGCAGTGTCAGAAAGAAGAGCAGAACCTGTGGGACTTAACTTTCCTTCCTCTGTTTCCAAGATGATAAAAGACTGCAACAGTGAATCCATTTTGAACGAGTCCCATAAAATACATGGACAAAGCACACTACCTTAATGCACACAAACCCCATATCTTGGATATCCTTTCACCTTAAAAGCAACTGCCTTGAAAAATTAGTTCTTGGATAACTAGAGAACAAAATCAGAGACAAGAATGAGAGTAACTGAAGGTACAACTAGAATCTAGGTAGAAGGAGCAAAGAAATGAGATGCTATAGAGAGATGATGGAGGTGGTGTAGTAAGGTATTGTTTACTAGTAAGGCAATAGCAGAGCAATCTTATACCTGTTCTTTGACTGCTGCTGCACCAGGCCTGTTTTCAGAGAGTATGCAGGTTATGCACATGAAAATATAGCAGTGTAGATGTCCTTGGCTTGTCCTTGCATTTAATTTCCCAGTACCCTGTTCTGCCAGAGCTTGGCTTAGGCTAAGGGAATTAGTGATTCAGATTATACAATGGCATGTTCACTTTAACTTTGTAGAACTTTATAAAATCATTGGGGGCTGAACACAGTGGAGGGAGGAGAATCATGATATTTCCTTCTTTTTATCTGCTTCTTTAGCCCCTAAATCCTAGGAAAACTGCTTGACAGATAAATGTAATCCTTTGTGTGTATTATTCCTAATCGGCTAAATATTATTTGTTCAGGTGGCTTAATCTCTGTCTAGCTGATGTTTTCAGAGGTGTTTGTGGAATTTTAGGTAATTATTGGCACAGGAGTTTCAGCTGGAATGAATCTGAGAGAGTCATACAGAGTGGATGTTGTTGGGAATATTACTCAAAGGTAAGGATGATATATTCTTATTCAGAGTATACCTTTTCCAGTGGCATGTAGCTTTTATTGTGTTAATATTTAAATAATTGTTTCATATCCAAGGTTACGTCCACCAGCAGTTCCTGACATTCAGCTCATCCCAGCGATATTTGTGGATGCAATAGCAATAGCAATAGTTGGATTTTCAATGGCTGTATCGATGGCCAAGATCTTTGCCCTTAAACATGGCTACACCATTGATGGGAACCAGGTAAAAGTTTAAAGATTGCTTTGTTGAAAACTCTTGAGTAGCACCTTTGTTACATCATTTAAGTAGAATGGGATACTGGATTTAAATGAATTTTCTTCATAGAGGAATCCAGTCAGGTTTTTCAGTAGCTTACACATTTCAGTGCCAGGAATTATTTTATGTTCTGGGTATATTTTAGTAACAAGTTTCACTTCTAGCTTAATTTTGAGAACTTTACTTCTGTTTGACATGGACATATCCGTGAATATTTATTGTCAGGACAGATGTTACTGAGCCTGTTGTCCTGATGGCAGCTACATCATCTCTGCCTCCTGTAATAAAGCAAAGTACAGAGTTCCTATGTGATAAATACAGTGAATGTCAAAGAACAGTTACCTAAGGTTTAGAAATTTCAGATTTGTTTTACAGTTTCTTTTTTTTCCCACCCTTTGTTTAAAGGCAGGTTGTTATTTTCTGGTGTGACAGCTGGCTTTGTCCATAGTTAACATTCTGATCATCATTTGTCTGATAAAGGCTGTTGTTAAGGAGCTCTCTAAAACTGAAATGTGATGTCATCCACCTATTGTGTTCTTGATGTGCAATGTGGAATTAGTATTGCAGTGGTATTATTGATTGATACCATTGTGATGTAATATTTCCTAGAGGAAGCAACTGATCCAGCACATATCAGCTGTTCCCCCTTCTCAAAAGGGCTGTCTTCCTTTGAGAGCAAACAGAGTTTAAGTTGCTTTTAGCTACAGAATTTTACATCTGGCCAGATTAATCTCATCCTGCATGTTATTATTCCCCATTGTCCTGAGGGAGAAGAGGTGAAATCCATAGCTACATGAACAGACTAGCTCTAATTATGTTACAATAATCATCACTGACACGATTTAGACATCTAGATCTTTTCCTCAGGAGGTGCCAGATGCTTCTTCACCAGGATGTTGAACTACAGAGCAGGATGTGGTGCATGCTGAGTGTTTAAATTAATTTTAAAAGGACTGTACATTTTCAAAGACTTATTGAGAACTATTGAAAATGTGGAACTCAAATCACCTCAGTTACAAACACCAGGATGCTGAGTAATCTGGGCAGGGGGGGATCATTGCAGGCTAGTACTTTCTTAGGCATCAGAAACACAATACTATAGTAGCTGGAGCTCTGATCTCATCACACTAGTAGTTTTGTGGGATCTTCTTGTTGAAGCAGTGAAGACACATTGATTTTTCTTTTTTTTTGACATGCTGGAATGGATTACCACCCATCCATGTCTGCTCTTGTTTCTAGTAGTACTAAACAGGCAGCTTAGGATGGGAAGCAAAGAACAGTGTTTGCATGATAATCCATTTTCCCTTGTGTATCCAGGGTTAAAAATCCAGTTATTCCCCAGGTTGAAGAAATCCTTAAAATGCTACTCATTAGTGTAACTTTTAAGGATGGGAAATGTCTCCAGCACTTCATCATATACTTTATTTAACAGATGACTTAAGATACATGTGTCAGAGCTGCAAGTATAAGATACAATAAGATTGCTTGTTCTCTACGATAAGGTTGCCAGAAAGCACTGTAAATAGGATATGGTTTTTAATGTGGTCAGATCTTAGTGCAGTTCCTAGGTATAAGTGCCTTTTGTTTTCTCTGTTATTTAACACAGGAACTTATTGCCTTGGGAATATGCAATTCTGTGGGATCATTCTTTCAAAGCTTTTCAATCACATGTTCAATGTCTCGGAGTCTTGTTCAGGAAAGCACTGGTGGGAAAACTCAGGTATGTAAAGCCAAATAATGATTTCTCTGAATGGGCCAGAAGGTATAACTAGAGTTTTCCATCTTTCAAATACAGATTGGACTAGGACAGAAAGCTACACAACAGCCAAAATGAGTGAACTGAGTGAGAGAGGGATCAAAGGAAGAACCAGCCTTGTAGGAGACACAAAAGGGATTAGCTAATCAGTAATACTGCCTTTTAGGGACACTTAGAAATTAATTTCTATCTGCTTTGGTTCAGATTGCAGGTGCTGTCTCTTCAATTATGGTTCTGTTGGTAATTGTGGCTGTTGGATACCTCTTTGAACCACTTCCACAGGTAAGGGAGTTTTTCCTGTTAGACGTTGTATTGTCAGTGAACAGACATCAGGATTGCTTAAAATAGAGATTGTAGGATGTAAGCAACACAGTCAGGCCTTGATCCAGAAACCTTTTTTATGCATTTTTGCTAAGTAAGACTAGGAATTAACAATATTTTGAAGGATCCAATATGGGTTTTGTTGTTGTTTTTTAGTAACGGACATTCTAGACTTTGTCTTTAGAATAAAAAATAATACTAATACATTCAAACAATTCCCCTCTGGAATGATTTTTGTTGGAGAAGACCTTTAAGATCATTGAGCCCAACTATAAATCTCGTGCTACCAAGTCCACCACTAAACCATGTCCCTCAGCACTCCATCAGCCTATATTTTAAGTATCTCCAGGGATGGTAACTCAGCTACTTCCCTGAGAAGCCTGTTCCAATGACAACGCTTTTCAGTGGAGAAATTTCTCCTAACATCAAATCTGAGCCTCTGCTGGTCAACTTGAGGCTGTTTTCTCTTGTCATATTGTTTGTAATTTGAGAAAAGAGACTCTCGCCTCTCCACAATGTCCTTTCAGGTAGCTGTAGAGAGCAACAAGGGCTCCCCTCAGCCTCCTTTTCTCCAGACTGACCCCAGCTCTCTCAGCTACTCCTCTTAAGACTTGGTTTCCAAAGCCTTCATCAGCTTTGTTGCCTTTCTCTGGACACACTCCAGCAACTCAGTGTCCTGTAATAAAGGACCTAGAACTGAACACAGAGTACAGAGGGAGAGTCATTTCCCTAGTCCTGCTGGCCCTGTTTGATTGGAGCATAGAAGTTCTGGAAGAGGCTAAAATGTGGAAGGAAATAATAGGTCAGCTAGGAAAGGGTTGAGGCTGGGTGATGACATGCTTAGGATGATGGCAATTCCTGTTTCTTTTAGAAATAGATTGGCTTACACCTGTGTGATTGTTGCAGGAGTTGTTGCAGTCTGTTGTGAAGAATCATAGAACAGCTCAGGTTGGAAGGGACCTTAAAGATCATTGAGTTCCAACCCCCCTGCCATGGGCAAGGACTCCTCCCACTACACCAGGTTGCTCAATGCCTTGTCCAGCCTGGCCTTAAACACCTCCAGGAACTGAGGGGGCATCTACAGCCTCTCTGGGCAACCTTTTCCAGTGTTTCACCACCCTCACCTTAAAGAATTTCTTTCTTATATCTAGCCTGAATCTACCCCCTTCCAATTTACATCTATTATTTCTAATCCTCCTGTCACATATCTTATTAAAAAGTCCTACCCCAGCCTTTTTGTACCCTTATAGCCCAGGTGCTGTAATAGTAGCAGTGTGAGCTCAGGAACAGGTGATTTCTCTTGCCATGAAAGAGTAAATCAAACTGTACTATCTCATGCTTGATGTTTCTGTAGCTGCAGTAAAAGCATATCTCCACTGAACCACTTCAAGAGTTGCACTTTTTTAATGGAACATCTGTTCAGTAGACTTGTACCAATTGTCCAAAGCACAGAAATACAGTTGCTTTGAAGTTCTTGCTTGGCATTGGGGTTTTTTTTTGCTTCTGAAAATTGCATTTGTGTAATATTCTTAGACTGTGCTAGCTGCGATTGTCATGGTGAACCTGAAAGGAATGTTTAAACAGTTTGGAGACGTCATGCACTTCTGGAGAACCAGTAAGATTGAGCTGGTGAGTAATGCAGAGTTCTGTGCGTACATTTGGCTCTATTAAATGTGTTGCTCCTCTTCTTCCTAATCCCCCAAACAAGGTAGAAACTTATATAGGAGTTACAAATTGGTGTTGAATTGTAGATGAACACAGGAGATGGATTTATAACTACCCAAGGAGAGGAATCTGTTGCAGAGAGGAAAGTTTCTGTATTGTTGAGTAACTTTTACCTCGGGTCAGAAATAGTTTGACTGCAGTAAAAGCAAAGCTTTTGCTGTGTTGCTATAGGAACTGCACTGAAAGCTGTGGGAGTATCTGAGAAGAATTTTAAAAAAACAGTAACAAGGAGAACTGTTTGGAGGTATTTGCCATCCTTTAAGATAAACCAAAAACCTGGCCAGAGTGAGCCAGTACTAGGAGGGAACATTTTGGTGGCATTTTTCTCCTGGATTAACTGCCGATGGAAGTCAGTGAGGGCTACTTGCAAGCTTTAGAATCATAGAATAGT
>VZTY01007866.1:73997-193237 GCA_013400935.1 Turnix velox | reverse complement strand
GCCGCACCTGCTGCATTTATGCAGAATCTTTGTCCAGCACACATAGGACACAGGGTCTACATGCATTGAATAGTGCAAGCACCTGCAAATATACAGGTGCGAAATTTCAATAAAGTCAGCCACAGAAATGCAGTAATCCCACTTAACTCTCTCTTTTCTTAGCCCTCGAATGAGATGAGACTCTTACTCACACTCGTGACCCCTATTCCAAATCACAAAACTACACCACAGTCTGACTCAAAGTTGTTTTTTTCATAGCTGCCCTATCCATAATCATTTTCACAGATTCTCTCATAAGGTCATGTACAGATAAAACTACTCCCTCTTGAGTTCTGTGAAGCATCTCCCATGTCTCCAGGAGAGAAAGCTTCTTCTTATTTAGGCTTCTAGGACAAACTTTGCTATAACCAATACTGAGCAGCTCTTCTGTATTTGTGCATCAAAAAAAGAAAAAAAAAAAAGATCTTCAATAGTTAACTCAGAATTCCTTCTTCTGAAACAGATACCTCACCAGAAGAATACTTCGCAGTCATCAGTTTACCCCTCCACTCATACAAATGTCAGCAGGGATGCAATGCCTACAAAATTGGAGCACAACATAATCTTGATGAAAAAGCTTGTGACACTGCAGCTACCATTAACAGGAGTTTTAAAAACAACTTTAACTCCCTGCCAAATCTATACCCAAGCAGTATTGCCAAGGCCAAGTATGAATCAGACATCGCAAAACACACCTATTTCTTCACATAAGAAATAGCATTTTCCTCTATCTGCTCATCATTTCTTACTCCTAGTCTCAGCAACCACAAGCACTAGAAACTTTCTTTAAAAAAAGGAAGTACAGATCTCAGGTAATCATTTGACTGTATGGACTGAGATAATAAAAAAAAACTAAAATAAAGAGAGAAAAAATGTGTTGACAATGTAGCATTGACCTTTGTAATCCCATCCTCCTCCATTTCCTATCCACTCTCATTGTAACGTCCAGTGTATTCCTATGGTCCATTTCCTCCTAATTCATTAGACCATCCACCCCAATTCCTCAATTCCCTCTTTTCTTCCTTCACAGATGGGACTGGGTTGTTCTCCGTGACATTCTCCAGATCTATTTGGAACTTCACGTTTAAAAGCCAAGATTCAGACTAAAGTAGTTTAAGCATAACGTTCCTTGTATACAGGTTAGTCAGAACTCATGGAGTGATTTGGAGATCATTTAAGTCCAACTAGATGCTTGCTAGTGGAGAAAGCCATCTGTGCTCCTCTCCTTCCCCCCACCCTCTGGCCAGCTACATTTCCTTTCTTGAGCCAAAGCTGCACTTCTCACAGACCACATGGTGACCCAACATGCCAAACCAACTGAGTCAATTCTCTGCAGTCTTCTTTTTCTTCTATTTCATCTTCTCAAGCCAGGTACCATGAGACAACCACCAGTTCCAGAATAGCAAAAATGGCTGGCCAGCAATGAAGATGAACAGGACTTTGCTGTATCCAGCTGTCCATCCTCCATCACAACCTGCAGTTCACCATAGAGCCTGGAGGAGAATGAGCTATGAGAAATGAAACAAATGAAAATGCCTCAACACATGGGAAAGACTCAAACTCTCACGATTCCTGCACCAGAAAACAGCTCCTCCAGAAGCCAACAATAGAGCTTGATAACCGTATCGATCCAGCCACTACAGAGAAGTCTGGTGCATTAATGGAGTTATTTTACTCACTGAACACTGCAGAGAGATGGCAAAATGAGGAGAGCAAAAGGAAGATGGTAACAATTCCCATCCTCCATATGGACAGAAATTTTATATGAAGAGGTGGCTAACGTAAAATAGCCTTTTACATACCATGCCTAAGTGAATTCCTATGCATTCTTCATTTCCTAAGGCCATTTCTCATTAATGTAACACATTCCCTCACGGTGCTACGTAAAGTTATGCTAAAAACGAAAGTGTTGCACTGGAAACTCAATGTTTAGTGCAAAGAAGACATTTTACTTTTACACGAATAGGAGAAAAAAACTACCCAAAACAACAGAAGAGCAAAACCAGAGTGGCATCATAACTTGAGACTATTGACTATCTGAACACTTTTTGATGAAACAATGGGTATTTGGTGAAACTAGTAGACAAAGAAAAAAATTAACTCAGCATGGCATATAGTACCTGTCATAAAACTTCAGGAAATTAAAAATGTGTCTGTTGCATGCTTTGTAAAAGGATATTAATGACTATACAGAAAGCAAGTATGCAAGTCTGTCCTGTCAAGAGCTTAGGTGCACATTTTAATTCTCAGCTGTAGGAAAAGGGTGTGATTACTTAAATTTAGGAATTCTCACTCATTCTATCAAATGGATGCTGCTCTTCACCATCATCTCCAGGAATATCTGAAGGATAACAGTTTCCTAACAATTCTATTTGAAAATAATTTTGGTTTCATCTGGGTTTTATTTGTTTTTTATGGTTTCAGGCAGAGAAGCATTTTCTCTTAATACAGAAGATCACTCTCATGCTTCACAGGTAGAAGAATAAGAAAGTGCACGTTTGTATGGAGGGATAATACAGTATACAATCAACACTACCTCATTTTAATCTGGATATTACAGACAATAAAGGGTTTAGATAATCTCTGTTCCAAAAGCTGGTGAACATGAAAATGCCTGTAGCCACTTCTCAAGTCCAGATTTACCAAAGTATCTCCATCACCTCTCAACTCACACAAAAGCACATAGGATTTTTCCAAAAAGAAAAAAATAAAGCACCACTAATAATAAAAAAATTAAAACAATCATTAAAAAAATGAAAATGAGAAATTATCAGTCCTTACCGCTTCATTTACATAAATAAGACAAAGATTATGAAAAGTACCAAGTGGGAATAAATTATGCTGAACAAAAGGAGTACAGTAATGATTATACCTTCAAAACTAGAGGCAAACTAAAAAAAATATGATTTTGAAATGTCCCTAAATATTATGTTTCTAGACCATTTTTGAATGCTTCCAATTACAAAGTGATTTTTTTTTAAGAACCTAGCACTTATAACAGATGTCTCAATGCCAAGGTAAAGAATCCCACTTAATCAAGAACCATCACAAAGCGCATCATGGATAGTAAAAAGGCTGGTTAAGGTACTTGCTGCTCCTTTTGTTTCAGAACCTCCAAAACAACCAGAAAGCTGAGAATGTGCTGAATCTGGGGTACAGATAGCATCTAGCCTACCTGGAAAATTATAAATTGGTAACAGCAAAGAACACTTTTGAAAAAATTTAAAGACTGAGATAGACATTAATTTCTTTTATTTAATATTTGACATTTACATTTGTCCTGTGTGCCAAAAGACTGGATTAATCTAAAGAAGCAAAACAGTTGAAAAGCTTCCTTCAGGTTTAATTAACATCATACATTAAATATCATCCAAAACTTGGAAGAGACTTCATAATGTGACTGAACACAAAGAACAGCAGTAACAGGCTAATTTTGATTCAGATTGATTCAATACTACAGAGGTGCCAGACAAAAATTCAAAGTCATCATTGTCCCAATGCATATCCTAGAGCAACACCACTAGATTCATGGCATTTTAATCTTAATTTTTAATTTAATTTTAAACGGGAACATCTGCTAGCTCTAGATCTTAGCACTGAGCAGCCAGGTTCTGCTGGTGCATGATGGCAAGAGCAACCCAACTGAGAATTACCTACAATTTTCCAAGATACTTATTATGGCAAGCTAGTTACACCGTCTGCTCCCCCTCTCAAGAAATAGAGTAATTGCAATTTTTAAGAGTTTAAAACCATTAAAAGTTAATGCAGCAACAGTTATGATTCTTTCCTTTTACCATTTCATATTTTAGATACAACTTTGCAAATTTAATTATTACTGTTAGACCAATAACATAACTTCGATTTTTATTTCTTTGTGCGCCTGCAGGCCAGAAAGGATTTTTTTTTCTATAGAAAAGCAATTATGAAAGCCCACATACTCCTTTCAGCAAAGTAATGCTTTTGCCACTATGGAAACAAGTTTTATATTATTATCATCTATGATTGTGACCACGAAATGCACATCTGTACACCTGTACCTGTGATTTCTTTCACTGTCCATTCTCAGTATTTTTTAAAAACTTCTTCTAATTTCAGACAAACTCCCAGAGGAAGTGATACCACAAAAATTCAAGTTCTTTCAAATGTTGAGAAACTACCTACTCAGGTAGCAAGACCAAAATATATTCTTTTCCTCATCCAGGAACAACATCTTCTCGTCAACTCAGACTCCACTGGAGAGAAGAATTAGGAATGCCTCACGCACGGGAGAACTTCTGACAACTTCTGTATGTTGCTGGTCACTACAAAACTCATGCAAAAAGCATAATGCAGTTGCTTATGGAACTGTTAATGCAAAAGGGTCTGTCTACATCTTTAATTAAGGTTTTTCACTTGCTTACCTTTAAAGGTATTTTACCAAGGCAAATATCAGAATGGTAAGAGAATTCTCTGAGTAGCAAAGGATATCTCTTTAACACTTTCTCCATTTAACTTTCATTCTCCTTAAGTAGGTCTTTTACTTCAGTGCACATCTAGGCTACCAAAAAGTCCTATTGTACCAAGCAACAAAAAAAAAAAAATTAATTTGTATGATTCCCTACTCCCCACTGTGTAACACTGCTGCATTTCTAGACCATTGCTGGTTTCCAGACATCCGTTGAAAAATAGAAAGGAGGATTGTCAGGCTGGGTAATCAGTTAGTACCTAAAATAATGCTCAGGATGTTCAACTACATCCTGAAAACTTGAGTCCTCCAAAGGCTCCACCTAGCTGCCAGGAAAGAAATGCTTCTGTATGCAAAATGACATAATCCAGAATTCAGATCATTTCATACTAGCAATAAAGTCAAAACAATTAAGCACAATATCAAAATAAATGATTACATAAGTAAGCTCAAAAGAAAAAAAATTCTATCATTCACACTGCAGACAATGCAGCTTAAACCAAAATTTCATACTGTGAGCAATCTTAAACCGGTAAATGAGACACTCAAGTTACTGTCTGCATTTGTGTATTAAAGAACTAAGGGCAAATGTGGATTTGGAGGATGGTCCCAACTCAAAAATTTATTCCTTAACTTTTCCTAACTCTGTCACAAAGTGCACTACATATACTGTTAGCCACAAAATAGGTGCATAAGCATGTGTTAAGGTTTAAGCCAGTAGTTATTTTCTTGAAGTTATGGAAGCCAGTGCATAATACACATAAATAATGTAATCTCATTTAGGAAAGAAAAACACCACCATAAATTAAAACAAAAAACAAGTTTCTTACTATTTTTGTGACAGAAATTTTGCCTTTTTAAAGAAAACAATGTAGGTGTGGTAATATGAACAGTCCTTACACTGTTCAAAATAAAAACTATAGTTCTAAACCCACATTACTTTGAGAAAAACAAAGAGGTAACCAGGGTTTACCAGGGGTTTGTTATGTTTATTTTGAAAAGAGTTATTTGGGGTTTCTAATATCTTAAAGAAATTATAATCTTCTGGCTTGCATGACAATGTACCTGTCAGATGCTTTTTAGATGCAGTTCTATAAATAAGATAATTCCAAAATGCTAAATTTATCTCAGAGCTCTTCAAGCTCTGTTCTTATGAGCGCTGATCCAGCTTTCAAATTCACAGAAACCATCAGGTTGCCCAAATGACAACACAACTGCATGCTAAAGAAGCACAGAAGTCTAGATGTATGGATACTCACAAGCAGCAGTATTATTCATTGAGATTATTAGAACATAAAAAGAGTATGCTGGATTGGATGCTTGAAATGCAAAGTGGGTCAATACTTCACTCAGACAGAAATGAGTGGGTGCTGATTCTGAATACTCTGTCCCAGCCAATTTTAGGCACACACCTCCTGTTCACATTTAAGGAAGATGAAAAAAACAACAGCAAAGCTTCATCAGAGAAGTAACACATATTTAGAATTCTTGTTACATACCAAGTTAAATGTTTAAAAAATAAAATCTAAAAAAAAACCAAACCAGGTAGTGAGATGTTTCAGGTTTCCACAAAAATGAGAGTTGTTTCTAAAGGGCATTCTTCAAATCTAAACTAGGCGTCTAACCATTCTCTTCTCAGATACCAATATTCTCTTAGAGGAATTTGTCTAAGCTTTCAAAAGAGAAAGGAGAAAAACAAAACAAAACAATCACAAACCCACTAATTATAGAATACATAGAACAGGAAAAGACAGTTCCAAAACAGTATGAAACCCAACAGAACTTCAGAGGTTAACTTAACACCTTACTTGTCAGCACTAACGCCTACATGGCCAGGGCATTTAGAAGTTCACAGGAATTTTCCCTGCAAAACACTTAGGCAACTCTAAGATGAAAAGGCAGAAAAGCAATAATTTTGAGAAACCATGATTAGAGGACCAGAGTTCAACAGGAGAAATAGAGCTGAAGTTTTGCAGTCTCAAAGTTGACAAAGTCTCAGACATACATACTAATCTCTACCTACGTTCCTTCCCACTTCTAAAAAAATAAGTATAAATAAGAATTAAACTAGTAAAAATATTTGGAATCTAGTTAATTTGTGTGTTACCATTCATAACTTAGTGGACAGGACTTCCTACTACCCATTAACAGGGACTGACAGTCAGAAAACTGATGCCTACTAAATCAGCCTCAACTCAGTAATTCTTTCTTCAGAAGGCTACTCCTATCTTTCTTTACAAAAACAGAAAAAACTTTTTTAAACAAGGGAAGGCCAACAGTCTTCCTGCATCTCACGCTCAATGCTTCTCTTGAACACTTCACTTTTACACAAAACAGAAAGATAACTCAAGCATCAAATCATTCAAAACTTCAGCAAAGAAACAAAACTGAAAGCATCACACACAATGTGTGCTGAAGGCTTAAAAAAAAAAAAAAAAGGGAAAAAGAAAATTAAGACCAAAAGAAGATACGTTCTTAAGTAGATACTGATGCTTAATTTAGTACCAAGTACCCCAACTACAGTTAACAGAAGGCCACAAAGAAAGGACTGAATGGAGAAAAGAGACACTATCAGGATAACTGCTAGCAGCTGGAACAGAATGACCAACTGGCAACTAGCTGCATTGACTGCTCCTGACTGTACTGCAGGGAAATTGTATTTCATCATCAGGAGCAAGGTGAGTGTTCCAACCATCAGCTAACTGTGCCTGCGTAATTGTTTGGAATCTATGGTGTAAAGTTCTCCTGATCACTGATCATTCATTATGCAAGTATGCAATATGATCTGTTTATGCATCACAATCCCTGCCTTCATCTCAGAAAGCCTGCATGTCTTCTCTCCACTTCCTTCTTTCTTGTGACTCCCCTCAATTACCCAACAGTAATTTATGCACTTCTTAAAATGTTGGCTTGAAGCATATGATGAGCAATTATAGTCACAACCTGCTCAGCAAATAACACTGCAGAAAATCAAATTCGTGCCCACTTTGTTCCTACGTGGTATTAGAAAGTAGTACTCGCTGCAAAAAAAAGGATGGCTGTCATCCATGACAAGAAGTGATTAATTAGCATCAAAACCTGAAGTGGTGTAAGAAAATGCTAGCTGTTCATGAATGAAAGACAAAGCATGGGTCTCTCTTCAAAACATGTCAGAACTCTTAGAGGCAAGGAAAACATGCGCTAGTAAATTCATCTGACTGTGAACACATGGTACTCTTGATACATCACAATGCATAGAGAACAGGAATACTAGAATAAAGCACACACTTCACCCTATTTATAGTCTTTGACAAATTCCCGACAATTTCAACTACATGCTTCTCCCTCAGTAAGGGCTGCAAGATTAAGCAAAAGTTATAGAACTTGCAAAAAAACCCAAACTGTTGAGAACAAATACATCATCAAATCAGGAGGTGGTGAAGAATTATGATCCTCCCTGTGTTATTAATGAAAATATCTTCAAACAGCTACATGAATGCCACAAGCCTGTATCTTAAACCCTCATACTCAGAACTAAGTGGATTTCACAACAGTACATAGAAATGCACCAACAACTTGTAAACAACCTTCCATAAATTCCTTTTACTATGATGAATTTCAAACATCATAGTTCTTAGTGACTTAGTGATATATGAAACACTGTAACAAATACAACTTCCTCACTTTTTCCTTCATCACTGATAATTGAAGCTTTCTAACATTCAAACAGTGGAATAAGCACCTTACACTACTGAGAAACTAGGTTAAAATATAGTGACTCGGGTTAGTAACACTGAATAGTTTGTTTGAATTTTAATGTATAAAACAACAGGTTAAGAAAATATAGAGGAAAATGCCAGCTATCAAAGGCCTAATCCCTTAAAAATCATGAGGTTCTTTATTGCCATTGTGATATACAAGTCAGGTGAGTATACAGTACTAGTAACTGTGTTGATCAAAGAGCCTTTTTTTTTCTATGCATTCCAGAACTAAAAAAATCACCTGCTGTTCCCTAATACCCAGTAACCATTCCATCAAACTGGGCTTTATTTATTGCAAAATTAATACATCTTAACACCTCTAACAGTGAGCCAACATAACCTTCCTCAGCCCATGCAAAATAGAAAATTATTCACTGGGAGTCAGTTTTTAAAACAAGATTTGAATCTTTCTTATAATTGTTGGCAAATGCTACCCAAAACACACACCACACCAGAATAAAAGAGATTTCTTAAGTGGGAAGCTTGACTGGGAAAAAGTTCAATACTGAAAAAAGGAAAACTTGTACCTTGGATTAATAGTGCCAAAGTATAATATACGTGCTTTCCAGTGTAGAAGCTCTGCGAGAAACAGGATGATAAAATGGTAATAATCACCATTGCTCTAGTACCCTTTTAAATTCAAAGCATTCATAGCTTATGCCCAGAGACAGTAAAATATGCACATCTGGATTTACAAACTCAAGCCAAGTGCATCTTTGTAAGTCGAGAAAAATGGAAAGCAAAAATCAGGGTTCCCAAGTGTCTGACTGCAGATTGAAAAATAAAAAAAAATTCGGAAAAAACCACCGACAGGGACTTTTCACAGGACAGATTTCCTCCCAAGTGCCGGGTCCCGAGGGCGGGTTTCCCAGTGGGAAGACGTCCATCCACCTCTTCCCTCTTAGCCAGCGCTCACAGAGGGACAGCGCCCCGGGGCTGGACTGCCGGTCGTGAGGGACCGGAACACTGTCCCAACACGACTCCGCGGCGAAATGGACAACTCCGTGGGGCTGCGGTGGAGGGTGAGAGTGCGAAGAGGCACCTGTGAAGAGCAGGGCGGCGATTCCGTGGGGGAAGAAGCCGGGCGCAGCCGCGGGATGGCCGGGAAGGGAGGGATGCGGAGAGCTCCGACATTCGGAGGGGCGTGGAGAACAAACGCCAGGGAACACGCGTGGTGCGGGATGGTAGGGCCCGGGGGTGCCGGCGCTGCCCTCTCCATCCCCGGTCGGGCAGACGCCGAACTCCTGCTGTGCTCACCTGTGCTGCGGAAAGAGCCGCGGCCGTGGTAGGGATACCCACCGAAGGAGCCAGCCGGCAGGAATACACCTTACCTCGAAAAGGGGACCGATCTTATTCTTCTCCAGGTAGGCTTGGATCCTGGTCTGCTGGTGAGACGCCATGAAGAGCTCCGGAGGCGGGGGCTGTAGCTCCACTCCCACGGCGGCGGCTGCAGTTCCTCCGGCTGCTGGCGGCTCACTCCTCCGCCGCCTAAGGGTTACCACAGCAGTAGCAGGGGGGTAGGCGCTACGAAAGGGACGGCAGCCTGAAGTGCCCCGGACAGCGCTAACTCAGGTAACGCGGGGGAGGAGGGAGGGCAGCCGGGTGTCAGTCGCCCGCTCGACTGCTCGCGGAGTGGCGGCGCGCTGGTCTCCCTTCAAGGAGCAGTAGGCGAGCGCTGCCGGGAGCGGAGCATGCTGCAAGGAGAAGAGCTGCAAAGGCGGCCCCCGAGCCCGCGTTCTATCTGCCAGTGTGCTCCAGGCAGCGCCTTGGTTACGGGAATAGCCGCGAATGGAGCTGCCGCCCGTCCTCGCCACAGCGCCGCTCACTGAAACCGATGGCCGGGGGGCTCCTGTAAGCGCGCCGCGGCCGCTGGCGCCTGTTAACGCCCGGGCTCCGGCGCGTGGAAGGGGGGGGCGAGGGGGAGGAGAGCGGGTGGAGAGGCGGGAGCCGCTCTGCCGCCGTCTCCTCTCAGCTCCCGTGCCATGCTAGCGACGGGTTTCTCCCCTGGTGGAGCCGAGTTCGAGGGCTGCGGGGCCAGTACCCACCGACGTTCTGCCGCGGACCCCGCCCGGGTGCGCGAGCACCCCAAGGGGCGGCCCCGCGTGAGGGGCTGTGGCCACCGCTCGCAAACTTCACCTGGCAGGGTGGGTTGCGGGGCGACGTGAAACGAGTCTCTCGGAAAGCAGAGAGCGGAGGTGCACGGACTACAGCAAGGAGCCTAGTACTTAGAACGCTAATTTTCTCATGATACTGGTGAAATTTCCAATTTGTGACACTGACCATCTTAGTACTGTAATTAAATTAGCTACATAGCTGCACCCTGGGCTGGGAGTGCCTTGAGTGCCCTCACAGGCAGCCAAAGGGCTCTCAGCCAAATCCGGGGGACAAAAGGAGAAATTTCAGCCAGCTTTGGGGAGTAGAGGGTTTACAGCTACATCACAGAAGCAGTATTTATTCTGTCTCTTCAAGACATTAGCTTCCTCACATTTTCTGGAAGCAGGATCATAATAGGCTTCCTCCCCTCCCCACTCTTTGGAGAAGAGCAAATAAAAGAACGGTTCTTGGGATCTGACTCTTCTGCTCTGCAGTAACCAATTCTGTTGCACCAGCATTCATCAATTAAAAACAAAAACACACACCACAAAAACAACCAAACAACCCACAAAACAGTAAAAAAGACACTTTGTATTTCTTCATAAGAATCATTTAGAAGCGCAAAATAGCTTTAAAGAGTGCTTGGGTTTTGGCAGTGCTCTGCACATGTGCTGGGTCAGACTGCCTGCTCCCAGTTAAGTAGTGTTCTACTAAAGTAAGGGTACAGTAAAAGATGAATTTTGTCAGGAGTCAAAAGACTGTGAGTGCTGCTCCCGCAGCCATTGACTTTTCTTTGGTTTCAAAGTCCTCCTTACTGACCTAAAACTTGTGCCTCCACCACAAAAGAGGTCAGGTGTAAGTGGAGAAAAGAAAATTTGCAGTGCACCCTGTAACATAAGCTACTGTGGAATTCTGTAGTAGTTTTATTAGAACACCCAAAGTTTCACTGTCTCAGTGAGGCAGTGTTTATTTTCCATAGCAGCCTCTAAAAATAGCCTTTTCTATTTGGATTTCTAGTGTGTTGATAGTCTTCTAAAATTCATACCAGCTCAGAGGTTTAGCATCTCATCTCCAGCAAAGTACAGCTACTTTGCCTGGTGCCATTTAAATAATATGGTGCTAAGCTACTTTAATCAGCCTAATGATGATCATAAGGTAAAGGTAATTGGCAGTGATGGAGGTTCTCTATAATGGCTGTAATGATTCCCCATCAGATGAGGATGTTCATAAAATTTCACAAATCTTACCAAAACTCAGACTGCATCAACAGATAAAAGTTTCCCACATTATCAAATCTTGCCTCCCTCCCACAATACAAAAATGAGAGCATGTGTTTCAGTAGTCCTATGCAGTCTAATGTTTCAAAGCAGCAGTTGCTCCTAGAACTGGTAGGACCTGACCACACCAGGACCTGCAGACTGTAACCGTTCCATTAGACCAGTAAAAAGACTGAAGAAAAGAAGCAAGACCACAAATAGAGAACTTAACAAAGTTTGTTTTATAGACAGCATAACTATCTATGCATGCAGTGCAGTAAGCTAAATCCTAAGTTCTCAGTGTTAAAACCTCAGGGTTTTGGTTGTGGTTTTTGGTTTTGGCTCACAGAATGGTTGAGGTCGGAAGTGACCAATCCAACCTCTCTGCTGCAGCAGTCACCTAGAGCTGGTTGCCCAACACTATTTCCATATGGCTTTATATTATGTCCAAGGATGCAGAATCCTTCTGGTACGTGTTGTCATTTTTGCTTCTTAGTTCCCTAGGATTTCTTTCTCCCCTCTCTTAATTCTTACCAGATTTATAATCTAGACTTTCTGGTTGGCTTGGGTGACACACTAGCAATCCTACTGTGGCTGGGAAAACTTCCAAGGCCAGATGAAGAATAAGCTTTCTAAACAGACACATCTTGTAATCCCCCAGCTTCCAAAACAGTTAAATCACAGGTTATCCTTTGATGTGGATTAGGCAGTTTAAGGGAACGTGAATGCAGACAGTTTCTTACTAAGAGCTTCATGTTTCTCTTTTTTAGCTGAAGATCTCTGGCAGCTTCCTGACAGGAATTTCTCCCGAGTGCTGAAGGATTGGAATGCAGGTGTCTCTGCAGAGCTCAGTGACATAATAGATTAGGAAAAGGAACTTCACTGTTAGCATTTTTACCTCTATTTTTTCCAAGAAAGCAGAAAAACCATTGCTAGATTTAAGACAAGCTACAGTTAGCTATCAATAAATATCTATGTTTTGCAAGAAAGCAGGGTATGTCCCTTCTGACCTCTCATATGTTAGTAGACAATCTTTCTTAAACTTAGTTAAGATATTTCAAGTTAATTTTTAAAATCTTTGATAGAGGTCTTTTAAAATGGATTTTAATTTTCATACCAAAGCATCACAGACTTCAAAAAATCTCTTCAGTTAAAATCATCAGTTGAGATATCCATAAATTTATATTACTCTTAGCAATATTTTTGTGTTAATAACTACAGACTAAATTACTTTACAACCCAAGTCATAAAATACAGTCTCTCTGTTGTGCTTTACATGATCTTTGTTTCATTTTGGAGAAGAATATACAGCACACACATCTATCTAGTACTCAGTAAGAAAGCAAATTACTGCAAGAATTTGCACACAGACAGCAAGAAAAGTGTCCCATTTTCAAATTATATGCATGACACAAAGTAAAAAATAAGATTAAAAAAAAAAACAGGGAGACAAAAGAATAGAGTTAATTCTAAGATGCCTATGACCACACTTCTTACCCTGTGTCCACACCTGTGATGTCTGAGCTCTGTTTTCCTTACCATTTTATGGTGGTGGTTTTCTCCTCCTTTGCTTGTCTCACAAAGAATAGACAAGAGTGCATGTTTTTGTGGCTTGTTTCTGGTTTGACTTACCTAGTTCAAGGAGTTCACTGGAGTGGGACCCTATTAAGTGATTCCATGATACTCTACATAATTTCAGTCCTGTCATCCATTTTTCAGGGTGTTTTGGGTTGCTGAAGTTCCAACAATGAGCACCGAATTTTCAAAGGTATGAGCATTTGCTGTACCCATTCATCATTGCTGGAGTTGAGTTACTCAGGCTTTACATGCAAAGAAGGTGTTCTTCAGCAGACTGAGCTGCCACTGCCTAGCAGAAAAGGAAACTGATGACTTGGCTGTCTGTAAAGGTACTCTCCGGGTCACAAATATTCAGTGCCAAGTCAACAATTTTCTCCACAGCAGCTAAAATTTGATCCATAGGCTCTGTAGGAGGTTTATTTTTTGAGATGGAATCTAGAGTGCAAAAGAGATATTAAGATCTGAAAAAAAGTCTTCAGATGCAGTATATGAATTGGTTACAGACGTTTCCGTGGCTTTCTAGTTCCCATTAAACACTTTAGGTTTCAGCTATCAAAAATCATCAGAAATTCCTGTATGAACCTTTCAAAAACCAATCAAGGAAAATAAAAATATCTGTTAGACACATTTAAAGAAGTAGCATTCATCATAACCTGCTGATACTTGCTTTATAAAGCTTTCAATTTTGTCAAGGTTTCCTTTTAATGCAGTAATTTTATAACAAAGAATTCTTCCATTACCGGGGCCTTTTCCTTTTGAGTTTGATGTTTTGTGTAAAGACATTATCTACTTCATGAAGAGATTAAGAGACCCATCAGTCAACATCTGACTAAATGTAGTTTTTAATGTATGCTGGTAATTTTAAAAAATGCAACTAGAAAATAAAATCCCTGAGTTCCTGCAATTTATACAGGAGCCATTATTTTTTATTGCTAAAGCATTGCCTCGGAACTTTACAAACCTTGCTGTAAAATTTGTTAAAACAGCACACACACATATACTCATTGCCTGATATTGCAGTGCTGGAAGTTTTTTTAAATAATGGAGGTCTAACACGTCCTGACCTAGAAAGCCACCATCTAGCTTTTTATTCATTATTGCCCTAAAAATGGACCTGCTCAGATAGCATGTTGTCAAAAGAAATTGAAGCATCTTAGTACATTGTACTGAAATATCCAATTTGCCTCTTAGCCTATATCAAGTTAGCAGACAGAGCTAGGAACAACATTGCTAGGACTCATGCTAGTGATTTGGTGAGCTTAATTTTGTTTTGTTTTCTTAAACCTGCTCAGGAAAGGATAATATCCTGACAAGCATGAGCTTGACTTTAGACAACCTTGAATATCATCCTTTCTATGGTTTTCTATTTGCACTAAGATAAGAATTGTACAACTTCAAAATCTGGGCTAGACTCAGACTTGTAAAGAGCAAGGATTCCTTTGCATTATAACCCCCCAGAGAACTCAGCCTAAATTTTGGATATTTTGTCCTTTACATGTTGGGATCTTGGTCACAAATACTAAGCCTCATTGGTAAAACATTTCCTTCGCTGTGCAGAGCAGAAGCCCCTTGGAACTTACACTATTCTCAGCCTATCAATAAGGACAAGAAAAAGTCACTAGAAAATCCAAGATTCAGAAACCCTCACCGTGTTTAATCAGGATAAGTGACTACCTCTTTGACTCCTCTTATTCTCAGATGTATTATGTAGTTTGTTTTCATTCATCATGTTTGCTTTCCTGCTTCCAATAGCTCAGGAATGCTCTTCTCATTCTGTTCAGAGAAAAATCCATCTAAACTTGAAAAATTTTGTTACTGTCATATTGCCAATCCAACCACTATCAGAAATCACTACTCTTTCAAGATTTTACAGCAGCTTCTGTTCATTTTTAGCGATTTTGTAGTTGTTGTCTATTTGGCTACACATAATGCACAAGTAAAAGTAGCAGCACTTACGAGCACACTAGTAAGAGAGCAGGACCTGACTGTTTATACTAAATATGTTTCAAGGACAAGCCTGATTTGAGATTTCACAGTTTAAGTGCAGTACAGGTGACTACAGCCAGGCACTATTAGGATGCTAACTAAGACTGCAATGCAACTGGTTGAGCAGAGCTCTTGGTACCTTTCTGAAGATGCATACATCAGATTTGCATTCAGCTACACTAACATCCAAGGACTCAAATAATTAAACAAAAGACTTACACTTCCAACTGACAGCTACATTCTTCACCCTTTCTGATGGATACAAGTATTAATTTAATTATTTGGTAATGCTTAGAGCCTTTCCCTTCTCTCTATAGCATTGCCAGACCACAGAGTATTTTTCAATGCACTGCTGGTGTTCTGCTAGCGTGGGTGGCAGTGGAGACAGAAACAAGTCATTTTGGCACATGCTGCTGTCCCCAACCTGGCCTAGTTCTAGCACATGACCAGCCACTAGAGGGGAATAAAGAGTCACACTCTGATAAAGTGGGTTCCTGCCTTGTGAGGGAATGAATATCTAAGGCATGGCCGTGAAGAAATCCTGGACCAGACTCAGCTGGCATCTCTAGTTCTTGCAGTAATGTAATTACGTTTGTGCATGCGTATTTCATGCAGACAGAAAGGTTTACTTAAACCTGGAATATGTTTGTATACTCCCTGCATAACTATTATAAATGTTTATACTCCTAAGAGTATCCTAATTAGTGGTAAAGTCATGCTGGCTCTGAACCACCAAGAATTTCAGCATGCTTTTTAATTTAAAAAAGTACATGTAAGTGAGGTTATCAGGTGCTTAAAGGTAAACGTATTTAAAGTTTATAGCTAGATAATGGTTTTGCCTGGGCAGGGGGTCATTGACAGGACAGCCAACAGAGGAGATCAGTCGCTGCTGGTAAATCTTATCTGCCTATAAAACAACCCTTTGGGAAAGTATTGAAAGCAGGTAACACTACTAAAGCTGCTAAAGAGTGGAGCAGAGCACAAGCCAAACTAGATAGTGGAAGTTTAGGTCAACTGATTTTCAGGCACTACAGTTAGCTTTTGTGTATACAACTTGGACCCCCCTGGTCTTAACAACACAAGTTAACACTAGTCAAGTATTCTTATTACTCATCAGGAATCTCACCAAATGCACATGGGGCTGTTTTCCAGGTAATTTTTAAATACCTAGTATTTAATTAATGACATGAACAGGATTAGGGGTTATTAAGCATGCCAGAAATTACTGACAACTTCCAACATATAAAAAAGAAAGAAAGAAAAAAAATGTCTAAGGCAAAATCATCAAGACACCCCTTAAAATGTATTTTAAAACTTTCAATTGTATGGTTACAAGGCCTTTCCCCATCCTCCTCCCCTAAAACAAAACTGTGTTCTGATCTCTAGCAACTCATTTTTTATAGTGAAAGCAAAGATTCTGTTGTAGCCATGCAACTGCAGGAATTAGTGGCAGGGAAAAAAAGCAAAACAAGAAAAACCCCACTAATGATAAAAAGAGTAATGGTAAAAAATGAGAACTGGCAATGCTGCTATGTCTTCTTTTCCAGACATAAGGGAGCTGGATTTGAAGACAATAACCAGGGACAGGAGCTTAAAAAATTGAAAGTTTACCATCCTGGAGATTACTATCTTCAGACAAAAATCCAGGCAAAGAGGTATGTGTTCCATTTTAGTGAGAGGGAGGCTAGCAGTGATTCCATTTAATTTCCTGTAGTAGGAAGCTTAGCAACTATTCAGTAACATCATCTCCTTAGGTGATTACTGCATATGCTCAAAGGGATGTGAAATTAGAGGAAGTCCTTGAAATATTAATGACATGGCCCATTACAGACCTTGAAGAGGAGGACAAGGGCTTTGGACTGAATGTGCCATTGAATGCCTGCCCTTGGCAGTGTTGTAGCCATCAGACACATACATCTGATCCTTTCTAAAGGAGAAAAATTCTTGGCTTAGGATCTATCCCCTTGGGTATGTCTCTCAGGAAAAATAGTGGACACATGGTTACTTCATCACGGCTGATTTGCTTAATTGAAAAGAGAGTTTGATATGTCCACTGTGAAAATAACTGGTGTTTAAAATTTCTGCTTCCACCTGCTTTCATAAAGTTTCAACTGATTTTCCTAAGTCAGCATTTGTGGGGGTCTTCATGGACTACTGCCTTGATAATGAGTTTCATTTTCCACCTGATAGACCAGCTCTTAGCCAAACAGCTGTCTCCCATTAGCAGTCATGAATTTCAGGCATTTAAAAGAATAGACTTTACAGTAACAACATACATTAGCAAAAAGGTAATAGAATTTGTCTGCTGGATCAAAATACAGGGGGAAATTTGGCTTGTTATTAGTAAGATGACATCTCTAATAACATTTCCAAATGTATTTTTAATCTAGGATTAATTTTCTAGCACTTGATAAAGCAATTTACATTGCATAATTTTGAAATAATGGATTATCTTCTTCAGCAAAATCGAAAGGTTTATTTAGAGATTATGTTAACTATATGTCATAGCTTTTATTAGAAGATGTAGATAGTTATTTTGCTGGGAAGTTTTTCCCACAAATAGAGGAATGTATTGTCTATCATACAGAAATATTTTAGGTTCACTCATGTTCTTATCAGGAAAATCTAAATTCCACACCCTCTATATAAAATATAATATACAGGTTGGTACCGACTTCTCTTCAAAATAAAAAAGCATGCAAATATAGGCCACAAATAAAGATATTAATGCTGTGCTTATAAAAGACATGTTAATGAATTATAAAATTGCATTTTTAAGAGTTCTAGAAGCCAAGATTTTAATTTTGGTAATCACTGGCTGATCTGCTTTAAATTTTCTTACTATCACATATTGAAATGAATTGCAATGCAGTTATGTTCCAACTGGACTTGTGGACAGAGTCTTGAATGTTTTATTCTGTGGGAAATAATCATGCAAACTGACCTGTATGGAATTATAGCATGTGTTCATAATGCACTATAGAAATCCAACATGGTGGCTTTTTCTACAAGAACTATATTTCATTTGCTCGGTAAGTATTAATACATGGCTTGAAAGACACTGATTTATGAACTTTGCTACATTGTTAAAGATGAACATAAGAAATTTTTTACAATTGTGTGGCTTTTAAGGCTTTTTGAAAAATGCTGTAGGGGACCACTTGTAAGACAGAGCCAATGCTTCCAAATTTAGTAGGATCAGTATCAGGTCCACAGTAAGGATAAAGAATAAAAAGAATAGAAAGCATTGAAGCTCTGAAAGGAATTTTGAGAAGTTACATTTTGTAAAACAGAACTACAGAAGAGCATTTATCTGCAACATTTGTTGGTGCAGCCTTTTTCTCAAGTAGCAACACACTGCACTTGAGAAAAAAATGCATGAATGAGCAATCTATTTAAAACAGACAAAACATAAGAAAGATAACAACATTGTCAGTATTACTGACAGGTTGTGAGCATGTACACAGGTTGCTAATACTGAGCTTTAGATAAAGTAGACTGGAATTTAAAGCATTTTGAAAGATTTGGAGAATCAGCATGGGTAGTTATCAGAGATTAAGTTGGTGGTGAATGTTCTCCTAAACAACTAATCCACAAGCTCATTCAGGAGTCCAGTACACTTCTTACTCTGATATTTTTCCCATTTCTTTTTCCCCTGTTCACTACCCATTTATCATTTATGCTTGCTATGAAGAGGTATTCAAAATAGATGAGTACATTATCTATCAAAGTAGATAAGCACGTTATCTGCTACTTTATTGTTTATAGTAAGGATGCTCTGCAAATTCAATATTAGTGTAGGGCAAATAAGAAACAGCTGTCTGGGTTTTGATCTCTTGTATCTAAGCTCATCACTCAGGATCCAGATGTCCACTAGCAATGTGTTTTCCTACCTTAAAATCACAGTTGCTTTCTTTTCCCACTTTGCCCTGTCTGCCCTGTAAGGTCTTCTTACACATCCCACTTTCCTTTCTGTCTCTTTATCATAGATAAAGCATACCTGACACTGAAAAACTCTTTTATCTCAGGATCTAACCTAGCTGTTCTCAGATGCTGACATGGATTCCAAGGATAGGAATCTCAGATTTGGTTACTTTAGGCTTTATTTTGCCTCTCCACCTGCCTATGCTGAAACATTTGTAGTGAGGATGCTTTTGTTTAAGGTTGCAAATCTGATGTTACAGTTCAATTACAAAGAAGGTAGCCAGCTTTGGTACAACTTTGTTTCAATGACACTGAGGAGTCATTCCTCAGGATTTAGTTTTCTAGCTCCACAAATGGTAAACTCTTGCTTCATGAATTCCACCATTTTAGTCTTCTACTCAAGCTCCTAAAGACAGGAACTAGGTCTTTGGAAATAATTATTCCATTGCAGGCATTCTCCTCTATCATCAATTTGCACTCACCTCTGTTACTGAGTGTGAATTTGCTCCAATTTTCAAAATTCTTTAATCCCTGCTTCACCTGCCATTGTTGACAGGAATTTTTCAATCTCAGTCACTGCCCTGATGCACTCTTTGTGTCCCCTCTTACCTAATTTATAGTCTGCAATGACAAAAATTTTATATTATAGGCTTTTAATTGGAATATTAACACGGGCTATCTCTCAAAATCATTTATTTGCTAGCAGCACAACAGAAGTTTTACTTCTTTTTAGTTTCAAAATGCTTTCTCATTTGAGTCATCATGCATGACAGCAATGAAGCTATCTACAATTACATTTCCTTTATAAATTTATGACTGGTCCAAATTGATGAGATGTTTTGTACTACACTGAATTTTAACAGAATTCCAGGTTTTACAGAGACCAGTAGAGTCTATCAGGGTTTTCATGAGCAATTAGCTCTTAGAGAAAAAAAAATATGCCTCTTAGTTTAAGTGCAGCTTAGCAATAAGAAACATTAACTTATAGCTTGAATAAACAGTGTTTCAAATATGAGTTTCCAATCCACTATAACCAGCACCTTGAACCAGTACATTCCAGTCAAATGCTGGCTAGCATATGGGCATTCTTTTCAAATTTTCATGCAATAAATTAAAAAAAAAATTACATAATATGGCAATATTTTCTGTTTCTGCTTTCTGAAAGAGGTTGAAATCCCTCCTTCCTCCCATGAGGATGTTATCTAAGGAGAGCAGGAGAGAAACTGTCACCTGAAAATTATTGTTATAACATTGTAACTGTATCTTAAAGTGGTTTTAGCACAGTTTTGTATGTTCACAGAAAGCATTGCATGGGCAAAGGAAGGAAATGGAAATACAACAAGAAGACATTTTTCCTTACAAGTACAGAACAAAGGACAATTTATTTTCAGTCCACATTCAAAATGCTTGAAAAACAACATATCAAAAATGCAAATTTATACAATATGTTTAAAGTCAAATGTAATACAGTTGGTCTGGATAGTAGCTAAATCAGGAAATCAACTGTAATTGTAGTTTGTTTTATGAGAATATAATATAATTACAAGGTTGTTGAAAAAGAACCTTATATACATCAAAATTACTGGATTAAGAAGTTATGTTCTTTGTATGGAGTTCTGCCCTCAAATTCTGAGGCCAAGGATAGAGCAGCAAGGTCAGTGGTAATGGAGTTACCTCACAGAGTACTAGAGAAAGATGCACTCTCTCTGAACTTTGGCTGTACAAGTAAGGAGTTAGAGTGTTATATCACAATGACCTNGGTTTTAGCACAGTTTTGTATGTTCACAGAAAGCATTGCATGGGCAAAGGAAGGAAATGGAAATACAACAAGAAGACATTTTTCCTTACAAGTACAGAACAAAGGACAATTTATTTTCAGTCCACATTCAAAATGCTTGAAAAACAACATATCAAAAATGCAAATTTATACAATATGTTTAAAGTCAAATGTAATACAGTTGGTCTGGATAGTAGCTAAATCAGGAAATCAACTGTAATTGTAGTTTGTTTTATGAGAATATAATATAATTACAAGGTTGTTGAAAAAGAACCTTATATACATCAAAATTACTGGATTAAGAAGTTATGTTCTTTGTATGGAGTTCTGCCCTCAAATTCTGAGGCCAAGGATAGAGCAGCAAGGTCAGTGGTAATGGAGTTACCTCACAGAGTACTAGAGAAAGATGCACTCTCTCTGAACTTTGGCTGTACAAGTAAGGAGTTAGAGTGTTATATCACAATGACCTGACACAAGAATATGGGAGAAAGGAACCGCTCAGGCCCCAAAACACACCCTTTCATTTTACAGGCTTCAGATCAGCCCACCCCTATGTCCACACAGAATTAAAGAGTTTAAGACTATAAATAGACTTCAGGATCCAGTTTGGACTGAAGGGCAAAGTTGCAAATGGGCAAGTGATGATCTCCCAACTAATTTGGAGCAGAGAGACACAATAATAAGGCTGTTTGCTTTGTGTTCACCCATTTCATAGAGTAAGATTTACCACAGTGCATTAACAGAAAACTAATACCAATCCCCAAGAGCAAGAAAAGCTACTATTGTAGATTTGCTTGGGCATTAAAATCACCTGTAAGAGAATTCCTTCCCAAGTACTACAGAATTTCCATTAGCTTTGTAGATAAGTGAAATAAAAATTCTAGCATGACTAAGAAAATTTATGGGGAGTACAATAGCAGTGATGAGATGTGGGATAAGTTCAGATGTGTTTTCCCGTATGGTCTACTGCACAATAACATCAGAGACCATTTTGGATACAGTCCAAGTGGCATGCCAAGCAGAGCAAAAATGATATGAGACAAAGGAACATTATGAATTGAGTAATTACAATAAAATCAGACAGATAGAAGACATACACAATATGCATGCTGCAGTAAGAGGTAGTGTGCTTTTAAGGAAATGGACTGTAACTGAGGCTTGGGAAGATGTGAATTGCAGTAGTTGCTCTATTCTAATGACAAAAGTAATGTCACGGGTTAAAATAAGAATTAGAAATTGGGCCACAGTGATACAAAATACACTAGTGGCAGACGACAAGTCAAATAGGCTTCATACACATTCTTTTCAATTAAGTTTTCCATGAGGATGGTCAGGGGCTGGAACACCTCTCCTGTGAAGACAGGCTGATAGGTATGGGGCTGTTCAGCCTGGACACCTCATAGTAGCTTCCCGGTGCCTAGAGGGGGTCTACAGGAAATCCAGGAGGGACTGTTTACCAGGGTATGGAGTAATAGGAAGAGGGACAATGGTTTTAGACTAGAGCAGGGCTGGTTTGGATTAGACATTGGGACGAAGTTTTTCACCATGACGGTGGTGAGGCACTGGAACAGGGCCCAGAAGGGTGGTGGAGGCCACATCCCTGGACACATTCAAGACCAGGCTTGATGTGGCTCTGAGCAACCTGATCTAGTGCAGGATGGCCTTGTTCACTGCAGGGGAGTTGGACTAGATGGTCTTTGAAGGTCCCTTCCACCTCTATGATTCTACATGTTCATATTCATTATTTAATGTGATTAGCAAGTTTTATGGCTCTCTTTTATATAATATGGTCATTGTATTGACCGTGGCTCCTTTTTTTAAAATCATGGCAGAAAATAACATTAGATCTTACTGTTCTGTGATCTCATCAGCTCATATAAACTGATTCAGATCATGCTGCTTTTTGGATGCTCTTCCAAAAAGCAAAAAGTGGCTTTAGTAGACTCAGTTAGTGATTTGTATTTTGAATCTGGTGTGATTTAATGCTGAATGAGCTAGAAGAAACTGGATTGTTGCAGAAATTATTTGTGAGGTCACGAGCAGCTTCCAGGTCCTGATCAAATTTGACTTCCTTCTTCAGAAGGGTTTTATCCAAGTAATATAATTACTATTAACATATATAATACAACTTTTCACTCATACATATATCAAGAATACTTGTGGAAAAAGATGCTTTCCAAGATGAATAACAATAGTAGAATTTGTAACAGATTTATTGGAATCTCCCTTTAATCACATAGTGGCTATCAGGTACACAGAACTTTGCAAGAAGCCTAAGTTTGCCCTGCACTGACAAGTACTGAGCAAGAATCCCTTAAGTCTGCTTGTGAACATCAAATCCAGAAATGAAAAAACAAGGAAGAAAGGGGAAGTAAGAGACTTATCCTTTGCCCAGATTCTCAGTTTTTACTATAATTACCCAGATTCTCGAGTCCATTTCAGAAAGTTTTCTAAATCTCTGGGACTGTGAGGAAAAGCTGAGGTTGCCCAGGGAGGTTGTGGATGCCCCATCTCTGGAGGTGTTCAAGAATAGGCTGGACAGGGCACTGGGCAGCCTGGTCTAGTGGGAGGTGTCCCTGCCTATGGCAGGGGGGTTGGAACTCGATGATCTTTAAGGTCCCTTCCAACCCAGACTATTCTATGATTCTATGATTCTGCCTGGGAATGAGGAGGCTCTTGTGTCATTTCAGTGCTTAAATGGGACAATGGGAACAGGCTTCTTAGCAGGGCTTATTGCAATTGGACAAGGGGTAATGTTTCTAAGCTAAATGAGAGTTGATTTAGATTATGTATAAGGAAGAAATTTTTCACAATGAGGATGGGAAACACTGTCACAGGTCACCTATAGAGCTGGTAGATGCCCCAGCCCTGGAAATAGTCAAGGTCCAGTTGTATGGGTCTATGAGGAGCATGAACTGCTTGAAGATGCCCCTAATCTTTGCAGAGGGGATGGAACAGATGACCTTTGTAAGTCCCTTTCAACCCAAACTATTCTATGATTTGCTGATTTCTACATCTGCTGTTTTCCTGCTTGCCCTTTGCAGTTTTTTCCTCAGCTATTCAAAGCTGGTCTTAAAAAGTACAGGTGAGAAAGAGCTGTTTGTTTTTTAAAGAAAATAATATCGTTTCTTCAGGAAGCATGTCCACAAGTGTGAAATCTGACGCCTGACTGAGGGAGTGCTGCAAAATTGTAATTAATATATTGAATGAACATAAAGAACCAGTGGATTTATAATGGAATTGCAGTCTGTAAGAAGTGCATCTCAACAGATTGTTTAAATGCTGTTGAAGGAAATTTCAAAATGAGATTGCTACTATGGTTGGAATTGGATGAGTATACCAGAACAAAACAAGGTCTAGCATATGAAATTTGGTGGGAGATTATTCATAAGTTATCAGAACCAGGAGGGTAAATCAGACGACAAATGAAAAGAAAAAGCTGTCAGTCAAGTGGGATCAGTCAAGAGGTAAGTTCTTGCTATGTAAGGAAAACATAAGAAACACAAATTTACTTATCAGGCATTTTTCAACAGAACTAATGCTTTTAGTGGCAGTTAGATTTTGAGTTGGTAGGTTTGTTATTTAGCAAAGCCAAGTAAATGCTGCATCCAGAGAGCAAGTAATGCTTGCTCCACATCATAGCATAATCAAACGTAGCATAATCCTGAACAAATGAAAAGAAAGACTTAGTAATTAAAACTTGTAACGACAAATGGGTCAATTTGTCTTGGCCAGATAAAGGTTCACTGCAGAATTTAGCATGTTTAGGGACTTCTAGACAAAGAGGGGCAAGTTGCATCAGGAAGGCACACTGACAGAAATCTCTTACCACAATTCACTGAAAATCCACAAAGACTGGAGAGTGTACTGTGCAGATATTCCCAGGATCTAATAATGGAGCCAGGGCCTGCAGGAGCACAGAGGCAATTAGGTTAGTTGTGTTATAACAGAAGTCATAGAAAAATAAAATCAAATAGAAGCAATATCTAGATGTTAAAATTTTGGTGTCCTAGTTACAACTGAGGCCTTGTCCCTGAATGTATTTATACATATGCTTAACTGTACAAATCTTAATAGATTTAAGAGCACAGAGTCAACAAGAGCTGAGTGGGCTGCCACTTGGGAAACATGAGACCAGCCCACAGAGGCAGACAGGACAAAAGGAAAAGGAAAAAAGGCTGGGGCAAATGCAAAAGAACAGAACACATTTAAGTATGTGCGTGCACACATGCATACACATGTATATTCATACAATAGTTTTTACTACTGTAAAGCACACACAAGTTGTGAGGCAAAATGTTTATGATCAGGTAGCTTTTTAGAGCAGGCAGAAACAGTTTATTTCATGCCTTTCTTATTGATAGCAGCTGAATCTTCACGTTTCTATTCAGACCCCCATTTTGCAAAATTTGAATGCAAAGTAAAACAACATAACTTCACTTAAGTCTAAAATAGAAATTTTATGGTAATGGTTGCTATTGAAGTAGTGTTATGTTTGTTCTAAATTGTCAGATACTATCAGTTCCAAAGTGGGACTCAGAACATTCAAAGTAAAGAAAGACCTTTTTTTCTGCTGATGCCAGCAGATGTGCAAAACTGCAAATGAGGCAAAATGAACATTGACTGTGTTTCCTTGTCAGCTTCTGGGTCAGAACAAGCTCAGGTTCATACTAGTATGTCATAAAATCATCCAAAATTAGGTGTAGAAAGGTCTTACTTTATGCTGTTCCTTAGTCCAAAGGCAAATTCAGCTTTGTTTGTATCACTTATGAATCACGTTTATGAAGTATATTCCTTAAGACATGCAGTGTAAGACACTGCACACATTTTCTATTCCACTTCTTCACATTATAATAGACAGGATTTCCTAATTTTCAATATTTTTTCCTGTTCCTTTTGAGATTTTCACACAAAAGACATGGAGGGAAAAAAATCTCCATACTCTTTGAAGCAGCATTCAATATATATGAAACAGCTGTAGTTTAAAAAAAAAAAAGGCTTGTTTTCTGGTGAATAAAAAAGAAAATTGTTAGAAAAGGTTCAGCAGAAAAAAATTATGTTTCATTCTAGTAAAGTATGTTTATTCTTTGCTCTTTCTCTCTCTGACGATTCTTGCTCCTCTAAATCTCATTGAATCATTGTGCTGCTGCTACACTAGGGATGAAAGCATGTACTCTTTATCATCACTATCTCTGTATTCTTGTATTAATTTTTCAATAGGCAACCAAGACCATTCCAAAAAGGGAGGAAGCAGAGTCTTCCAGTCCTTATAGGGAGGCTATATTTTAGCCAGATTTTCATCTCTGCACCCCCCTGAGGAATCCCATTCACTATTTTTACTATCCACAGTGAAAACTAAGTATTCAAATATTTGTCTTTTTAATATTTAAATGCATACCTCATCTCTTTTTAAAGCTCTATTTTAGGATTCTGTTCTCACATCTAAGCCCTAAAATTTAGAAGATGAGTTATAACCCTTTTCTTGATGTGTTCTCGGATTGAAACATTTTGTTATAGTAAAGCAGATGTGACTTAGTCAAAAAAATCATGTTGTATTCAAGGTTAGAGTAACTACTACAGGCAACTATTTGATGGCACTTGACAGGAGCTAGCAATCTGTGCCTTCCTATTCCTTCTACTTTCACTCTTTTTTATACTTTTTCTAAACCCATTTACTACACAAAATGAAATCCTGGAACTCTCACACAAGTATCCAGGGCTATTTGAGATGGTCAGAAAATGTGTCATTAGTTTCAAAATGGCATTCACCTTTCTACATCAAATTTTGTCATTAAGTAATTTGATCCAAAAGTGATGAAGCATTCAGTCTTTATCTTTCTTAGCCTTTCATTGACACTCTGAAGGAATTACTAAAACACATCCACAACACTGTTGAATTCAATGGTAATAACTGTGTAAGTGGTATCTAAACATGTTATTGGCATGTAAAAACCATAAATATGCAACTCCATTATCTCTGGGTTCCACAGAAGATGCAGAGGCCAAGTACTTACAAAAAGGTCAAGTACAAGACTTGTGTTTTCTTGAGCACATTGACAGCTGCAGTATAGCTCAGCACACCACTTGCATCTCTTCATACCTGCACAGAGGCCTCTCATATGACAGCTGCTGAAACACCATGCAGTAGACACAGCTAGATAGATGCAGACACAGCTATCAACTTCAGTTCAGCAGTAACTGCTCCCATCTTGCTTATCCTGCTAAAGACTCTATGCCATCTGAATTGTATTTGGCTTTCCCTAGCCTCCAGCACTGAGTAACATGAGTAAGTGCTGCATAGATAGTTGAGTATCTGTAAGAGGGGGTGTTTGAAAACTAGCTGTGCATAGAGGTGACATTGTCATCAACAGTTCAGGTCTTTAACCACCAGACTGTTTGATACCATTCTGGCCAAGCTCCCTGTAACTGAGGATGATTTGGTCTAGAAGATCAATGCCACTTGTTGAAGACACATGGTTTGACACTCCTGGACTGACCAGAAAGCCTGTAAAGAATTTTCATAAGCAAACAGCAATATTTGAGAGCATGACTTGCCACATCTAGCAGCTTCTGATTAGCCCATGGAGGCTAATTAGCTTGTATTTGTTACATGGCAACCAGTCTGGGGCTGGTATTTCTGAAAGGAATATGCTAGTGGTCCAGGCCTTCATCTAGTGGCAATTGATTCAGTAACTAGAGTAATTTTGGGGAGAGGAGACATGAAAGCCATGCTAACTTCAAAGTGGGATCAGATTGCTTGAGGCATTTTCTAGCTGGAGTGTTTAAAATTTCCAAGGATGAAAATAGATTTCACAGTCTGTCTGGGTTAAGCTGTGCCATCACTTAAGGTCACAAATGTTCTTTCCCTTAACACTGATCATACTGTATTTACCTTATTTTCTCTTGTGAACATCACAGCTTGAGCTCAGCAATTCTCAGAAGAATCAGGCTTTGTTTCTGCAACTCCCTTTTCGCCTGGCTGAGCAAGCCTAGATCCTTCAACCTCACCCTGTGTGCCATGTACTCCAAACCCTGACTTCCCTCTGTTGCACTCTAGGATTTATCAACATCTGGCAAAGTGGGATGAGGGAAGGGCTTGAAACTGGAAAAAGTATCCCAGCTGTGGTCTCCTGAGTGCAAAGTAGGTGCCATTATTCACATTACTTCAAGTACTGTTTACACTCTAATATAATCCTGCATGTAGTTGACTTTCATTGCAACTGCTGACTCATTACCAGCTTCATCACTACAGTCCCCTCTTGGCTGATGAGCTGTCACCAACCCAGTTATTTACCACAGCTTGTAGTGCTTCTCCAAGTAAACAACTTTGCATTTGTCATCCCTGAACTCTGTAAGAGGGCCCATTCCTCCAGCTCCTTAAAGGCTTTTGCAATGGCACTACATCCTCCAGTGCATCTGCCACTCCACATATTCTTCTGTCGCACCCAGCTGTGATGTGAAGGTACATGCCATCCTCTGGGTCAGCCCATTGATGATTGTGTCAGACAGTATTTGCTCCAGTGTCAACTCTTAAGTAAGCAAAGTGAAGCTGTAAGGTGGTGTCTCTTCCAAAAGGAAGGCCACCACCATAGCATAATAATCAGGTATGAGAGAAAACCAAATAAGTTTACAAAAGCACTGCTAGACTTGTTCTAATCTCCCTCAACGCTTGCCCTCAAATTCGTTACAGAACTCATCTGGTAGTCACCTGCCCAATGGCAGGTTGGTGTGCTATGGCAGGCCCAGACCTTCAGTGATCCTGGATGAGGTTTTGTGCCAGGATGATCTCTGTCTCTCACTGCTTGGACAACATAACACAATCCTGAAGCTTCTGCTTGGTGTGTATTTACCTGTAGCTTTTCTCCATTCGTTCCTGGAAAAGTAAAGATATAAAGAATGCCCATTCTGCCCTATTTCTGGGAATGCCCAATATTCTATACTTGTGCACACATCAGCTGCTTAAGAAACCAGTATTCCAGTTTTGCAGTTGTTATGAGCATGGCTGGGGTGGGCTCATTCCTTGGAAGATGAGACTTTGCATCAACTCCTTCAGATAAGGAACTTAAAGTTTTCAAAGCCTTATTTGAAGACAAGGCTTCCATCATTTCGCTACCATATAAAGTCAGGCAAAGTCTGAATATACTGAGGCATTTAAAACCAAAAAACAGTATCTTAAACAAAACAGAACAATTTACAGGAGTGTTTTCATTGTTTATGAGTTTGACAGAGCAAATTTTCATTCTAATTTTGTTCTGTCCTGTACGTTTGAGGACAGACAGTGTGACAGTTTTCTTCATGAAAGGTTTCTAGATGGCTTGGAACACAGTTTGGCTATATATTTTTTAAAATTAGGGCTGATTTTTCACACAGTTCTGAAAAGAGCTGTTCCTGATAGAAAATGATGTAATAATGGTTTATTGAGACTTGTTAAAGGAAAGGATGAGTTTCTGGCAGGCTTCATTATTTGGATTTATTCATCTATTGCACTACTTTTTTAGAAGAAGTTCCTTTATTGCACTACTTTTCAGAAGTTTCTTCCCTGTGCCAGTTGAATTCTGGAGATTCTCAATGAGCTGATGAGTCTTTCCTTATTTTTTCACCTAAAGTGTTTAAACCAGATGAAACAGCCTTGGTTCTGTGATCTTGGGGAAATCTGGGGAAATTCTGGGTTTCAGTACTACCGAAAATTTGTGAATAACGGGCATGTTCAGCTGACCCCTGGAGTCTACAAAGTTGTTCCAAAAAAGAGTATCACCCATAATAAAACTGCATATGTGTTATTACATATTCTAATGCTATATAAAAGGAAAAGGAAATTGCAAGTTGCATTAGCCTCAGTACAACATATTTATCTTCTCTGTCTTCTCATTTTCACAAATCTTACAAAATATTAGTGTATTTTGAAATTTCAGAAGAAATTCCACCTTGTCTCTGACAGAAAAGACTTTATAGTAAGAGCTTTCAAAATGTTTTTTTTACATTATACGTTGTAGAACTCAGAACAAATTATATTGACAGTGTCTCATTTTACCAGAAAAACTGTATAGAAATAGTTGTAGTTCACTTTGATATTTGTAGCCATCACAGTATATAGCATCTTTCCTCAGAAGCTTTTTTGCTACACGCCTAAATACGAAGGCTTATAGTGAAAAACACAGCACTGCAGAGATTCACCAACTCAGCTGATATATCCTGTTTTCAAAAATAACTCCAGCATTCAGGGGCCTGAATCTTATTCTTCACTCAAGGCACAAGTAGCTTTTGATCTGATGCTCAATTTAGATATGTCAATCCATGTGTAGTACTTCTGCACCCAGTCAGAGCTTTTGACTGTGCTGAAATCCAGATTCAGTTCTGTTTCATAACTTCCATCTGAAAGAAACACCTTGACATTCTTGATAAGTACCATCACTAGTATTTCAAAAAGATGGAATAAAATTAAAGTTACTTGAGGCATTAGCGAGTCAGTTAGAGCCAAATGTACCAAGTCTTAAACCAACTCCCTCTTCTCCATTGTTTCAATGCTGCCAAATAGAAACATCTTTGCTAACATTTATATTGCAAACAGAATACGAGGCATATCCATGTTTATACCCCCGGAACCACAAATTTTTAGTCTATTGAGGCTCCAAAAGCATATTTTTCTTTTTCCTCTCCAAAGGCAGTAACACCAGCTAAGATATACATAGCTGTGAGTACTGCAAAGAACAAATCTCAAGTTTTCATTAACCAGTGTGCAGCTCTGGAAGACACTACCAAATGGATTCTGAAAACCTGGAACAACTGATGCACTTTGCATCTTAGAGCTTTATGCATTTGCTTAGCAGACAAGTCACAATGATTTTCAGCCTTTTCATGGTGTAGAAGGTGCCAGTACTGAGATGTTTCTGAGATAGGCAGCAAAAAATCTAAGACAAGGCAATGTACCTGAACATAATTCCATCCAGTCTCTAGGGATTAGGAGACATGACAGCTCACATGCTTGCATTAGAATGACTTCCTTTTGTAAGCATTGAGATGAAAATAGGTAAAAAAAAGATTTTTATCCCTGTGTTTGTTTTCAGCTTGAGATTTGAGCCCTGAAACTTCCTTCAGAGAGTAGAATCTGTAGAAACCGACAAGTCTAAATTTTTAAAACATTGTGCAAAAATGAAAAAGCATCTTTAACTTTTTTTCTGCTAGGATGACCCTCATTATTTTAAATGCTCCACCAAAAGTTATTTGCTCCAAATGATCAATACTAAAAGCCTGAATAACTAATTTTAGTGATTGCAGTTCCAGGTAATTAATAATTCAAGTATTTTGGTTGTCCTTCTTTCCTGAGGAGATTCTTAATATTTTATCTCCATAGGAGATAAAACTATTTGGTTGCATAAATTCCAGAGGGAAAAAATTGAAATATATCAGACATCCCCTCTTACTGCAATTAACATGTCATCAATACCCAGAGGCTCCCCATTCTTCGTATTTCTATGGTGCTTCACTTGCTTTTGTTTTTGGTAATCTAACCATGTAGAACTTTATACCTATGCACTAAGGGGAGGGCTTGGGTGGTTCTATGTTTTACAAATTATTGTTTCCTCAAATGTATGTCCTTCTACCTCACTTCTCTCATTGCAAGTGCTGAAGAATTGTTCAAAATTAATTGCCAACTTGTTCTGATTTTATATACCATAGAGACACATCAAGGGAAATTTCAGGAAGAACAAAGTTAAACGGTCCTAAGTGCAGCAAATTTAGAGTCTCTGGATATTTTCTTTAAATTTGAAAATTGGGAGGTAACGAATGCATTAATATCCCAGTAAGTATTCTGCAGTGACATAAAAGCAAATGCATATTGGCAAAGTATTCCTTTTGTCCTGAATAATCTTTTTTTGAAATTCAGTATGAAACTGTTCCCGTTTCCCAGCTTTTATACACACACAGTATGTACATCTGAAGAAGCCTGAATAACTAAAAAATTCCAGGCAACAATCATGAGATATTTTCTTCACAAAAATCAAAGCAATCAAGCATTTTAAGGCTCATTCAAATCTATATTTAAACCACTGTCAGTTTGGCCACCAGAGCCTGGGAGCTACTTCTGCACCTTCTACACCATGAAAAGGCTGAAAAATCATTGTGACTTGTCTGTTGAGAAGATCTGCTAAACAAATGCATAAAGCTGTAAGATGGAAAGCGCAACAGTTGTTCCAGCTTTTCAGAATCAATGGCAGAAAGTCTGAAACATTTTCTTTTCTTATGACCATAGGTATTAACAACACTATGGCAATCAGCTATGAATATTTAATATAGCTTCTGAACGATATCAGTGGCTAAAGCCTTCTTCATAGAATGACAATTTACACAACTTACTCAGCCCAAGTCATAACAAGACTATAAAATTATGTCATTATCTCAGTAAAGTCTATGACCAAAAATAAAATTACCCTGAAAGCAATCCAAAACCTCTTCAAATCTACAGATATAGGAAAGATTAATATATTGCTCTAATTCTTCCACAGTTGTTTTTCCTCCTCAAGACAGTAATGCACATCATAGTTCAGAGTCTATTTTTCTTGAATTCACAATTTTCTGTGTACTCACACAACTTCCAACCCTCACATAACATGGAGAATTCAACTTTGAAATGTTTTCCATTGCCATGGTAGTCATTCTTTCAGATCCATCTGTAGGAGTTTCTCTCATCTCATTCAAATGAAAGTTCCTTTAAAGCCACCTGAGGCCAAAAGAAGTTTTGCCATTAATGTTACTGGATTTTGATCATAGCCTCCATGTAATGATCTTGCTCATCTTACTAGCATATTCGTGTCCCCCTCCTCTTCAGCTGCTCTATTCTTCCTCACCAAGTTAGGTAATTCAGAGACACTTGAGAAAAAAAAGATTCTGTATGCTTAAAGACCAAGAATGTGCTAAATAATTAATACACGGATGCAAAACTTCACTTGTCTTGCTCACTATGTAGACAGAATGCAGAAATACTGCTGAACATATTTTGTTGTAAATGACCCATTTGTTAGAACATGAAGGGCAAAGCTGAGCTCATTATCATTGGGAGAATTATAGACTTGGCAAATTGCATAGTTCACATTCTGGTATCTTCAGAATAAATACCACACTAATAGTTAGCTAGAATATTATTGACAAGTGGCTGACTTGGCACATCTGGCCTATGTAAGCCCTTATTATATGAATAATCTATAGTTACATGGTGAAATAATTAAGGTTCAGCTGTTATTGGAAGTTTCTGCCAGAAGAAGAACTGAATGACTCAGTAGAGCACCCCCTCTCTCAGCTGGTGTTTCTGGAAATTTATCAATTCCTAGCAAAGTCCATCTTCACATAACTGCATATAGTACTTCACTGCTCATAAAATCAGTAACCACAGATGGGCTGGACTCCTACCTGCTAAAGGATGCCTGGCTATACCACCTTGTTCTCAGGGACTTGTGTGTGGAAATACAATGATTTTCAAGATCGTTTGGTATTAAGAGCATCAAGTTAGACTGCATGTGCTTGTTAGCATGCTTTCATACAGAGAAAGAAAACTGGAAGATTTTAGAAGTTAAGCAATATCATATGCATTTTACAGATGTTCAAGCAGAAAAGATTCCATGCATTAAGTATTTCCCTTAAGTAAATATTCAAGTAGATGCTAGTGATTGGAAAGTGATCTGAGAATTCTTAATTCCTTGCCATGGTCATGAACAATTCTCCTTTCCTAATTTGCACTCCTGCAATAGGACAGCAAGGCTATATTTGAAATTGCCATATGTATTTAAGAACAATGTGGTATCTAGAGGAGTGAACATCAGCATAAATATATATAAATATATATTCTATGATTCTATAATAATGACTGTATAATAATCCTTGAAGATCATTATGGTGTCTTTCATTGTCCTCAGGGAATATTTGTTGGGATTAGTTCTGAACCTGTGATTTCAACAGAAACAATATATATAAATATATATTTCCAGATCACGCACAATTTTTTAAAAAATCTTTGGATATTTCAGATACATGAGAGGCTGCAACAACAAGGTGGTAACAAATACATGAGCAGTAAGATCTGCAGTGGGTAGTAGCCAGCCAGAGGTCACTAGGTGTTCAGCTGAGACATGTGTACATTCAAGGACACTTGGAAAGGAGATTAGAAAGGAGGAATGTCTGAATGTGAGCCAGAATCTCTGAATAACCAATTGTTTTGCCAGTGAGGCTTTAAATATAACTTGCCTTACACTAGGCTCGGCAGTTACAGGGAAAGGTCTCTAACACAATGACTCAAGACAAATTAAACAAATACGTGGTGAATTGGTCTTTGACAATGTTACATACTAGAATTTTGTGTATGAAAAAATATGCACCATTGTTATGACTGGAAAATCATAAATAAAAGAACAAGTTTGTTTATAAGAATTCTTAATCTTATAATTAATAATCTGAATTCTTATCTCACTTCTGTTCTGGAGGAAGTTGATGACACTACAAATATGACCGCCTTCATCTTGTATTTTATTTGCATCTAGATAAGACAGATGAACCTCATCTCTGATCTGTGCTCCCTCATCTTCACACTCATGTCCAGTAGCTGAAACACTCGAGATGCAGATAGCAGATTATTTTTCAGTAGACTGACTGTTTAGATCCATGCTGACAAATGACATGTACCAAAGCAGAATATTTAGAGAGTCTTACATGTGATCCAAACAGCAAATTTCACAAGAGAAGTAATCACATTTCTTCCATACCACTCACCTTATTCAAAGCATGTCTTCTTCCACATGCCAAAACTTTGAAGTAATTTGGCAGAATTTGTATTTCTGCACTGCAGCAGCAGCCCTGCTCTGTGAAATACTTCAGAGCAAAGCTGAATGAAACAAAAACTGGCTGTGGCTTAGCACATCGGAAAAGCCTTCAGCACTTGTGCTTTTGTTTCCTTTGAACATGAGTGGAGTCCATTTTCCATGCTGGTTTATTCTTTGGGCTCCTTATTGAGACAGCTCTAAGGAACATTCATAGAAATTACTGGTGTTTGGAAACAGGGAAATAGCATTTGGAGAGTGAAAGTGCTTTAGAATTAATTCCTCAGTTTATATTAATTTTTCTACTTCTTTGGAGAAAATTTTAACCTGCTTTGAATTTTATTTTAGCACCAATTATGATGAGGGATGCATCCTCATTCTTTTGATCTATTGCAGCCTAAAGAAAATCGAAATATTAAGGGCACCTAAGGACAAAGTAGGGATTTCCACTGTTTTTCCTCTCCTCAAACTTTATTGCTATTCTAAAATACAATATAAGCAGTTGCCCCACTTTTATTCTAAGTGGTACAGAATACATACTTCCTGTTTTTCTAGGAATTGGATACATAAAAGACCATAAGTAGAGCTCAGATTTTGCTTTCACTATACTGACTTGTAGTTTTTGTTATGAGCTCACTTAGATTCCAGCTGAACAGAAGGAAAACAGAGTACATTATTACCACAATCTCCACTCTGGTCACTCTTCTGTTTTCCAAGTCCTCTCTGCTTCACTGCTCACCTCTGGCACCAGTAGGAAGCTCCAAACATACTATGGTCTTCAAAAGAGATTTTGAAAACCCAACAGGCCCATACCTTCTAAGTGACTGGAATTTTAACTTCTGCTGTTCCTCTGAAAAGCCTCTCACCTGGGATGCATTTATTAAATTTAAGAAGGGGGAAAAAAGAAAAAATACTTAAAACAGCATTTAACACAGTTTTGTTATTGAGGCTAGTAGAGTGACAGTGATCATCTCTCACATTAGAAATAAAACTATATGCTTTGGTTAGGGAATTAGTGTTTCATTAAAGATAAGGATTAAAAGAGATTCTTCTCATGACTATTGTGTATCCAGATAATGTTTAGTCCCACACTGTAGTTTGACGTATTAATCCTTTCTCTCAAAGTCATGGGAACTAGTCCAGAAATTAAAGCCTACTGTCTGTTCTGTCTCTATCAGGCCCACTAATGGCCTTTAAAATTGGCACAATTCTACTTATTTCCCCATGTTTCCTAAGCTGCCAATTTTGCAGACCGTTCTGACAAAATTCCAAACACCTACCCTACTTCTCAATATATGAAAGCTTTATGTATTTTCCTATTTCAGAACAGCACCTAATTATCTCTGAACATTAAGGCAAGCCTTTACCTTTGTCTTAAATTGGGCATAAACTGTCACTCAACATATATTGAAATATATTACAATAGGAGGAAGTAGTAGTGTTTGAGATGAGGCATTATTTCTCTCTTCTCCCAGGTGATAGTTTGCCATTAACTTCTATAGTGATGCACTGACTTCTTTTAATGCAATGCTGATGTTCATTTGCTTGCAATCATGCCCTGCATTGGTTTGATTAGACCTACTGAATGGCTGGCTGATGACAAAATCTCATTGATTATACGTGGTCTGCTTCTCATCTCCAGTCAAGCTTTCTATCTCAAGACATGAATAGCTTCATTAATTAGGTGACCTCAACACGCTGACAAGCATTCAAGCTAGTCCAGTTCTGGCATAATAGTCCCAGTATTATGGATTCATTCTCTGCAGTCAATGAAAATTTGGTTATTCATTTAAATGAAAGCAGAATCAAAACCTATTGGTGTTCCTTATATTTGATTACAGTCCCAGAATACATCCAGTACAATTTCCTCTGACTTTCAGAGGCTGTTATGCTTCATAAGGGAAGACATCAATTATTTCTTCTATATGTTACAATCCCTCCTGCCTTGATAAAGAAACCTAAAGAACAAGAACAAAACATGACCTGCTAAAACCTAGAGCTTTGAAAGAGATTTTTAGATTTCAATCAAAACCGTAACAACTTATATTGTCCCCTCAAAAGGGTATGTTTAATAACACATCAGCTGTGCTAAATTCTTGGAAAAGCCAAATCTTCAAGACACATAGAAACTACTTAGCAGTGACTTACCTTGCACTCCTCTTTGATAATCAGTATCTTTTCCCAGTCTCCCCACAACCCAGTCCTGTCAGGTTCTGGAGATGCATTTTGAAAGCTTTATGCAAAATTAAGGCCATAAAGCATTTTGATATGCTACTCTTAGTCTGAAGACTAAAACCAAGAGGAGAGATCTCCCACTTGCTGTGTAACTCAAAATGTGCTTTTTTCCCCCCCACAACAGCACTATGATCCATTTATCTCCTTCAGTGCAAGGCTAGGCAGTAGCGTGCTAGACATGGTAGAACCTGTATCACCACTGGATGTTCCTGAGAGCAGCAAGAACAGGTCCACTCCCCAGAAGAGGATGAGCTGGGACCTTATGGGTGAGAGCAGCCTAGTGGTCTCTCCTGGCAGACCAGGGTGACAACAGGCTCTGCTGACACCCAGGTGTCACCAGACAACATGCAAGGTCCATCTAGAAACAGCAGCAGACAAGGCTGGCTCTAATGCAGGTTTAATGGTCCACCTAGAAGTTGAAGCCAGGGGATCAGGCCCAAGTCTATGTCCAGCACCTGCATGGTTGAGGCTGAATGGGGCAATTTGTGATTGTCAGTGCCCTCAGGATCCTGTCAGCTCCTCAGCTCCAAAAGAGGAAATGTATGCAGAAACAAATGGAAGGGAAGCATAACAAGAAACTAGGCATTTTCCACTATTTTTATCTCCTCATTCAAACTTCATTACTATTCTAAAACACAATATAATCAGTTGTCCCACTTTTATTTTTATGTGGTAGAAAAAATGTTAAAAGCAATGTATGAGCAACATCTATCCTGTTTCTGCAAGAAGGCCATAAAAAAGGCAATGAAATACATCATAAAAGTAAGTTTATGAGTAACTTCTAAAAACAGAAGTGTCTCAACTTTCAAGTAGATAACACATACTTTGATATGAGGCAAAGATATATTAGCTTTTTGGAATCCTAGTCTTGTACTGTGCCTCATATGACCTCTGACATCTGAGTGTTCCAAGTCCCTTTACAGACATTTTGACTTTCAAATCATAATAGCAGCTACACTTTCTCATGAAAATGAGAAATGACTGGACTACACCCAAGTGCTACGATGGTGTGACTGACATCTTCCTCAGAAGTTGATTCAAAGTAATGTTTATTCTTATTGTGTACTCCCATAAAGAAGACAATTCATGATTCCTGTATTTCTGATATATGTGTGGCAGCAGGTCAAGACCACCAAAACAACGAGTACTGAAAAAGAGATGCTCCTTATAGGATGGTAGAAAAGCAGGCCATGTGTTAAATTATTTGGTCGATTCTGCTTCCTAATGCTACACTAAAATTCCATAGTGTCTTTCCTTCACAAAAATATGGAGAGAAATATTTACAATAGGAAAACAATAGATTTGAAGAAGTCTAGATATCCAGATATAATTTTATACTCACCCTCTTCCCTGCTAGAAGACTAAAAACAAAAGGGATTTTACAAAAACATTGTAATGGCTTTTGGTCCTGCCCTCACTGCTCTTTTTCAATTTGATCACAACCTGTGTAGAAATCAAAACTTCTTTCAAATACAGTCAACTGATCAGAAAGGTCTAACAACTCCTCAGCTTTCAGTCCTGTTAAAGAAAATTCAGTGCAAGTTCTCAAATCCCTGGCATCTCAGCAGAGGCTATGAACAAGTTCCTACTCCCTCTAAAAGATCAGTCATTTGTAAGCAATTCTTCAGCACATGGAGTACAACATTCCACATTATGCTCACCAGACTGTCCTTATGCACCGCAGTAAACTGATGATGGCCACTTCTTAGACAAGGGAATGCCAGAAACTGTGGATGTTTTGGACCTTTGTGGGTCACCATGGGGACAGAAATGGATTTTCAAGCCTGTCTTCCGTCTTCCACCCTTCACAAGAAACAGCTGCCAACAGCCTGGGAAGACTGCTTATGCAGGCCTCAATTCTCCACTTGGTGATAAATGCAGTCTAATTGTATGTACTGAACCTAGATTGGACCTGGGTTCTTGAAAAAAGATTCATTTCACAAACATAGATTTCTAGAAGCTTCAATTCTATGCTCTTGCAGAATTCCTAGAGCGGACATACTGAAAGGGTATGCCTTGAGTACAAATAAAGAAATTCAAAGTGGGCATATTATGAATGGTTTTATTGCTGACGTTTTGTAATACATTGTTACCATTCCAGTCTGCAATATGTGGACTAAAAAAATAAACCCTAGATCTAAAAGTACACAGCATTAGTTTTAACCCATAATCAACACAGCAACTGCTATATATGCTAAACAGGTGTCTTACAAAAAAAGAGAAAGTAACTTAAATTTGTGTTTCAAGGATATTTAACATTAAATTCCTAAGTTTACTTTGAACAAACTCAACTATCCATAGAGCTGCTTTCAAACCAAAGCTCTCTGAGAGATTCTGTGCATGATTGTACTTACACATATTTCAAAGCAGCAATGCTCTCTTGTGCTTAATGAGACAATATATTCTTCATTAGAAAAACATGTGCAATACTCAATGTAGAAATTAAGGTCATTTTTAAAGTATAAGACAAGTAGAACCAAATACGTACACTATATACAGGATGTTAAAAAGTTACTAGGGCTGTTTAGACTTTTAGATCTGCCACATGGTACAGATAGGACACACATACAGACAAGAGATGCTGGAGATATTGCCATCAAAGTCCAAATATAAGTACTTGCAGAAATATCCCTGCTACTTTAAGTATTCCACTGGACTTTCAAACCAAAGCAAAAATTATTTCTACAGTAGTTCCATTCTAGCCATACAGGATTGTAGCATGGAGATGTTATTTCTGGACAACATATGAAATGCCAACTTCATTGGCCACTGGACATCTGAAATTTCTCGCCAGTGTTACCATTTGCCTGACCATGCATGCTGGATATTTATTTATACATACATACAAGAGAACAAAGCCACGTCTCCTAGTTGGAAGGAGAGAAAAATTCTCATTAACACATTTGCTTTAGGAAAACTTGAGTGATATATACAGTATATATAAAAAACCTACACAATTGTCAGCATACAAAAATATTAATTCAGTATTTTTCTATACTTCAAAACTTAATGCTGAAAAATCCAAGTATCCTGAGACAGGTACATACTGTGCATCTCATTTACCAATACCAGTGTACTGCTGGAGTACAATTAGAAAAGCACTACCTGCTTTTATCAACAAGTACAGAAATAAAATACATTACACATTAGCTTGAAGTATTCTTAAGGTTAAAAAAAAGGGTGCAAAATATGCATGAAATGCTGGCAGAGATATCCATGAAGTAGCTGTAAAGTAACGACTGTGTAACAATATGCATATATGCTACAGTTACCAATGTCACAATTTAAATGGAAACAAATGGAAGATACTTTCCTTTTCTTAAGTATCATGCTTAACCACGATGTGTACACTTACATTCAAGCAATTCTCTATTTTATTTATATATATGTATATGCACACACACACACTCTACATCCAACAGGAAATTAATAAAACAGGAAAGTCACTGTTTGCTTGTGAATTTCTCTGGGCAAAAACAGATCAATGAAACAGGTTCATTTTTTGTCCATTAGGAGATTCTAACAAATGAAGTGTGATTACTATAAATCCTCACCACCTTAATTGTTTTTTGGCTCTAAAACAGCAGACCAATTGTGACCACTACTGACTATATTAAAACAAAAACAAAAATCAAAATACTGATACACTTGCTAAAACCCAGTGAAAGCTCTCTAAAGTGCCACTGAATATTGAAACTCTCTCAACAGACATAAAATTGGTTGGCTGGTTCAGCTGACAGCATGAATGTTTGCTTTAAAATGGATCCCTAAGCACAACAATATTTGACTTCTAGAGTCAGGAGTATATACAGGTTTATATTCACTTTCAAACTACAAGGAAAATATGTATTACAGAATATTTAATTTGGGGAACTAAACTGAATCAATGCTCATTTTACAGATTAAAGACTGTTTTTTAGCATCCCTTTATTCATAGCTGATGGTTACAAAGATAGACCAAACATCATCAGCTCTACCTTAAAATCAAGCTATAAGTCTTCTCCAAGCATGAAACCTGTAGCAAATTAGCTGTTTCTTGGCACTTGACCTTCCTGTTATATCTCCTGTGCATCTCCTACAGACTACTACTACTACGGGAGTCAGTGTTAGCTGTTGTATGTCTCTAAATTCACGAATGTATTCCCAGAATAATTACACTTGTCTTGGATGAAAAAGTAAAGTAACAGACATAATGCTTTCCCTAAAGCAGTACAACACATTGTGGTGAAAACAGGCTGCATAATCTGTTGCTGTAGAAGCACAGACTTAATAGGCTATGGGAGTTACAGGTCTTGTAAATCATCACTCTTGGTCATCTCTTCTTATCATCTGTGGTTCTTAAAATTTATGAGAGGATAGACATCCTGTGATGTTTGGTTTTTTTTTACTTTCCAAAAGGAGCAAATACATCCTCTACAGATAACAAACAAGAGCTTTAATAACAAAAGTACATAAAACTGTAATTTAAGAATGGAATGTTATTAAAAGTCAGGTGGGTTAGATTGCTCATTGTGCTCTGAAAACAGAGGAACAAGAAAAGCAGTCTGAAAAGCTGCACAACTAGCAAACACTGGCTACTGAAGGAAATTGAGACATTAGTTATTCACTTTCAGCAGTCAGTAGGTCATTTACGCCAAATTTCCTCAGGAAGTCTTATCTTCGCATGCTAGCTGTAATCTCTGAAAATTGGGGCATAAATTTCTCAGGCCCTTTTATGCCATGCTAAATAGACACATTATTTTGAAGCATAGGTCACCAGTGAAGAACATGGTTCTATATTAATTTTTAAAAACTGCCTCTGGAAAAGAGAAAAAGGATAAAGAACCAAAAGTTAGATACAAAAACAAGAGTTCAAGACAAGAAAAAATAGCTAAAGAATTTGTCCCAGTGACTGGCTCATAACTGTTTTTCTCCCTGGTGTTTACCCCATGTTTTTTTGCAACAAGATCAATTAGACAGCTACCATATTATACAGGGAGACTATTTTGGCTCATTTCCACTCCTACTATTTTCAGTGCAATAAAAAGTGATGGCTAGTTACAATGAATGACATGCGTGCATTTTGTCCTTTAGGTTATAGAGAATTAGCAGCTCCGTAGATCTGACTTGCCTCTTAGCAAGAAACCAAATTCCTGTGGGCAAACCTCACAGGAAGATGGGGAGCTGGCAGCCAGAGCCAACACAGCCACCATCCTTGGCATGAAGTTATGGCTCCTCTCTACTCCCAACATCTCAATAAGCAGAAACTGAAACATTTTTGCTGTTGCCTAGAGCAGGAATAACCCTAATCAATACTGCCTCTCTGAACAAAACACATCCCAGAGTATGAGATTATGACTAGAATAGCAAGTATAAAAACCGTGACTCTTTTTATGAGGAAGCATTAGGTCATTCTCAGGAAAAACAGTAAGTTTCTAAAGAGTAAAACTTTGTTTTCTGGTTTTGTTTTTTCATAGTCCCTCAGCTACTAATAACTATGAAAGAGTATAAACTTCAAAGCACAAAGGAGAAATTGCTATTGAAGTGTTTGTTATTAAACATCTTTGACACAGTTTAAGGCAAACATTCTGTATTTAAGGCTGAACCAGTAATTGACAAGTCTACATAAATACATACACATTGAATCTCACATATATGAGCAGACATATATATCTATGGATATATAAAAATATTTATTTTCTTAGCAAAGTTAAAGTCTGTGTAAAAAAATTAAGAATACTGAAGATGGTAGGAGCTCTAATTCCTCCTTTGGAGAAAAGTAACAAGTCTCCTAGATATTGTATATAATAACACTCTCTGCAAAGACAGCAGCTAATTTTGAATTCTCATTTCATTGTGGATTAATGTATTTGTTGAAGATTTCATAAATAATAGTATAATATGCAACAGTTATGTTGTGAGGTTTGATTTCTACAGCATGACTAGAGTTTGCTGTTGTAGAAAAAAAAATTCAGACAGCATAATTCCAGCTCTAATAGAATGCATAGCTACTGCTACAAGTATAACTATTTCAAAATATAGGTTTTGTTTTAGGGTTTTCACATATGAAACCTCCTTTGGGGGCATTTTATCTGAAAATTCTTTTGGCCAAAACAACAGCAAAACACAGATGCATCTTCTCTGGGCCCTCAAAATACTCAGTACAATTTCAAAATAAATCCATAACAGATAGCACTCTAAAGAACTGAACACTGTACAAAACAATTTCAACAGAACACAGAAACTGGGAGCATATAGTATCAAACCCCCAAATGACACCTCAACTTAAGCCACAGACATTTCCAGTTAAATACAGTAAAACTGCCTCAATTTCACCTTTTTCTAACCTAGCACTAGACATGAATACACACAACACAGGAAACTGTAATCCAGAGGAACAATAATGTGTAACTTCCATTGGACAGAGTCTGAAATTCAGCCCATCTATGGGTGAAAACCAGACTCACCCTTCTCCACTATAATAACAGCTGATAAAAGGCAAAATTTCACCTCATCTGCCAGAGAAGTATTCCTCCTGAAGAAGTATGACAGCAGACTACTTAAGACATGTTTTACTGATGTTTACTGAGTTACTGATTACAAGCTGGTTATAGCAGCTTGTTCATAGGAGCAGCCTACCTGTAGCCATTAAACACAATGCTGAGATGAGCTTTCCATCCATAAACCTCACTTGCATTATCTCCTTAAAACATTAGCATAATTTTTCTGAGAAACTATGATGGTGACAAGGAGAAAGGGATTATCAGTTCAAGGGACTCCAAATTAAGTTCATGCTCATTATCAAGCCTAGTTGATCTAGGTGTTTACTCCTTCCTCAAGGGTGCATTCTGTAGAGCAGACAAGTGAAGTCATTCTCTCTGAAGATGATGTTGGTTTTCAAGCCACTGGCTATACCTATCATTCTGAACAAGACATAAAATTCCCAAGGAAGATTCCTGTTCCACTAGTGTAAGGCTGAAGTGTGCAGATTGCAGAAATGCTTTTTGGAAGCCATTTTTTAATGTCAATGGAGAATACTTGGGGTATTTTCTTCTTTATCCTGAGTAAAGGGTTGGGATTTTTTATTTACCAATGTCCCAGGCACATACTGCTATACTGCAGTAAGATTTTGTCACATAGTCCCAGTATCTTAAAAGGAATAGTTGGATTATTTTCAAGAGCTATCCTCTTCATTCTTCTCCAACAGGCGGTGGTGGCTGGCAAAGCTTGTATAATCTGATAATGATAAAATAAAGAAATGGTTATTCTTAAAGCTTAGTCATTAAAATTTAGAAAATTATGGAATGAAACTGAAATTTATGTCATATTGCACTGTAAAACAAGTACTGAATTCAATCTAAAACCAGTAAAATCTTATTCATGAGCATGAATATGAATCCCACTCTGAATCCCAGTAATGCATCTGGCATTACTAAAAAACACATCCATAAGCATTCTCACAAAGTCAATCCATTTAGTCAAATTTTCATATTGTTTTTGAACTTGCTCTAACACTCTTACCTAAAAAAATCCTGCTGCTTGAAGAACCTAAGACACGTCAGACACATGACACGAAGATTTTTAAACTCTCTTCCCTCCACTGCTACATGCATGAAGTCAGTGCAGACTGAAATACCCATCCCTTCATTTATAAAGGTTTTTCAATTTCTGTTAAAACTCTTCTGTGTGGACTTGGTTACTAGCAAGTTCTTGAAACTTTGCACTGTTAGGAATACTGAAAAATAAAGGGGGCGATCATTCTGACCTCAGACTCCCTGTTCGGTATGTATGGTGTACAGCATCTCCCCTCTAACAGCAATTAGATCCAGCAACAGATGGGATCTCATTTGGAGAGTACTTATTTTCCTCAGGGAAAGCAGATCATTGAAGGAATACCAAAGGTAAGAGACTGAGTATGGTGTGGCAAGAAGAATTAACAGAAGTCAGAAGTGAAGATGTAATGATGCAGCCTGTGCATTAACATTTCACAAGAAGAAGCTCTGATAATGAAATACCAAAGCAATAGAAGTAGGTCTGATGGATTTGGCTACTGGCAACCTAGTGAATATGGCCCAGTTCTCTACGGGGAAAAACTGCAACACCTGAGTATTACTGGTCAAAATCCAGTCTGTGAGGCTATGGATAGCATACATGTACATTTACAGGGTCATCTCTATCAGGTATTACTAATTCACTGTATCCTCACTAAATTTCATACACCACAGCAGGTCTGTTATGTATTTCACATACCCATTTAGCTCAATCAATGTGTTATTGTTATTCAACAAAACCCATTATGTTTTAAATTAGTAAAAAAGGTTTAAATTAAAGCTTTAATAAAATTGCTTTAAGATAAAATTACAAACACTGCTCTTCGGTTATTTTCATTTGAGTATTGTGCTTGTTAAGAAACATTTCAGGTACCTGCAATCCATCACAGCATTAAAAGCTGGATAAATTTAGAACAGAGGCATATTTCATTCTAATGGATGTTTCAGAAGGAGACAAAGAAAGACTACATCATCTCTAAAAGCAACTGGAACGTGATTTTGCTGAGATATTGCAGTACAAGATTTCATTAAAATGGGGTTATGGAGTTAGTTATGATTATTTCCCCCAAACCACTAAACATCACAAGCAATGATGGACTTACTATTTTCATCATTAACATGAACTAGGATTCATTTTTCAAAAATGGGCACATTTTGAAGCACTACATAGTCTAGTCTGACTTTCTGCAACTAATTATTTTAAGTAAAACTTTATGGCTTAGGGGACATAGTTGATTTCATGCCCATTAAGAACCAAATCTTACCAATTAGAGAACAATAAAGTTAATGTTTATTACTAGCTTTTGGGGAGCAAGGACAGAATACAGCACAAAGTAGACAAAACCATGATCTAGGACACAATCAATTACCTTGGGACTGACTGTGGTGTTCGATCCCTCACTCCTAAATTCTTGGCTGTGTTTTGCACTCTTGCACCCTGTGAAAGGAAAATAGTTTTGCTTCATTTATTTCAGCACAAGTTTTCTGAACTTTCTTAAACATATGAAAGAATTGAGAAGAATCTCCTTGTAAAACATGAAGTTCAGCTTTTAAAGTGTAGTTTTCTTAATGTAAAGACATCAGCATAAAGAAAAATAACTGTTAAAATCTTAGAAAACAAAGATTCCACGGGAGATGCAACAACTTGCTCTGTCTATAATACAAATACCAAGTCTCCCTTTATTTGTCCTTCTCCACTACCTAGATTCAGGACAGAGTAATAAAGAACAAAATGAATAACAACGAAGTTACTATAGTGAGATTTTAGATTGGTCTGAAACATTAAAGATAGTTTATGCTCTAAACAGTGCTGCAACAGCAGCTGTGCATGATGCAAAAATGCAGTATAATCAGTAATTCAATACACAGAGTCAGACTAGACCTTGCATTTGCCTGAAATCTGCTACCCAGGTAAATGAGAATGTATTAGTTCACTGTTAGGGACTGACACAAAAGATGAAAAAGGCTGGCTGGTTACACACAAGTAGATCCTCGTTTTATGTAAATGAACACATGCCACAAAAAAATACTGCGTCCTTGAATTTCTGTAAGGAAAAAAAATTGTGGAAAAGATATAGAAAATAACTCTACAAAACTGAAAGCAGAACGTAAGTCATTTAAACAAGCTTTACATCTAGTTCAGTGAGCTTGTCTCCAGCATTTGCAAGAGACACATGTTGACAGACCATTACAAAAATATGTCTTTCTCCAGAAACTCATCCAGAATTTAGTAATTAGTTACTCAGTACTTCCTCTATTCAGCAGAATGTATTTAATCAATTAAAGTGATACTTTTCTATTCTTTTCCTTCTCATCTTGAATCCATAAATAATTTCCCATCATTAACCTCTTTGTTGAATGAGGTCCATATTTTGGTCCACAATCTCAGCTTGTTTTGTCAAGAACTACTATCACAATTTGGTTTGAACCTGCTGATTTTGTTTGATGCCTTTAGTTCCACGCTGGTGAAGAAACTGGTCAGACCTTATCCATGTCACATTTTCTTTAGATTTTTGTTACATTCTGCACTCCAGAAACTGAAGAATTCTAGATTATTTTGTGTCTTATTTTGTTAATAAACCATTCCAAATCATTGATAACCATTTCTGATCTTCTCTAAATGCTTTCCAGCACACTACATACTTATGGAATATGATACGGTTTAAATAAAGGGTTGCAATAACATCAACTCTACTTTGTTGTCTATCCTCCCCTAAACCATTACATCTTCTGATTTGCTTTACTGATAGCTACTGGGAATTAAGCTGTTTTCTATCTTATCCTGAACCCTTGAACATGAGATGTAAAGGCAAGCTCGGAGTCAGGTACTGTGATTGTAAACTTAGGGTTTGGTTTTTTCCCCCATGTGTGCTTCATTTATGAGTTACTTAAACTGATTTCCACCTGCCATTTTATTGCTTAAACATGAAGTCCTGTAAGATCCCTTTAAAATTCTTTGTAGTTACTTCTCATCTTTAATTAAACCTTGGAAAGAATTCAGAGAACAACAGGGAGAATGATTATGTAAGAGAACAGAACTGTAAAAAGGAAAATAAGATCAATTCATGTTCTTCTAGCTACAAAAGCGCTGGCATATGAGGAAAATAAAAATCAAATTAGGTGCAGACTTTTTAATAGGGTCTGTAGCAATAGGACAAGGATAATGGTTTTAAAGAAAAAGAAGGCATATTAAATGTAAGATTTTTTTAAATGAAAACACTGAAATCAGCTACCCAGAGAGGTGGTAGGCAGCCCATCTCTAGAAACTGCCAAAAAGGGAGTAAAATCTGGACTCTAAAGTCTACATCATACCAGACAGAAAACAGGAGACTTCAATTGAAGGAAAAAAACATAGAAGAAAAACGACTCAAATAAAGCACCAAGTAAAGCACCCTGATGAAATGGTTAAGAAATCAGGAACAGACCACTTGGGAAGCCTTGTGCAATATTCTCTATTACTGGAGGTTTAAGGGTGTACACAAGTATCTCTCATGATTTACATAAGGAAAGCTGATCCAGTGCTGGTTGCAAAGTTGAGCCCAGATCTTTATCACCTTCAGTGTCCTTTCCTCTGCACTGTTTTTTAAAATTTTATCATAATAAAGCAACACCACTATAACAGACTGCCAAGACTGGCATTTGATTAACTTTACTGAGAGACAGAACATGCATATACATGAGAAAACTATCTAAATTAGTCACATGTAGATCCTGAACATCAGTGCTGTGACTACCTCTGAGAACAAAACCACTCTATTTTTACTTGCATCGCTCACTATATACATTAATTTTAGTATCTTGTTCACATAAGAAATCAAATTTGTTTATTGAAAAAAATAGTCTAACTTTATACACCCATGCAATTTATTGTTCAGCAGAACAAATAAGATCAACCTTACAATCAACACTCTTATTTTCTTTGAGTAAAAGCCCCCAAGAATTACTTGACACATGACAACTCTGTCTCCACTGAGCACCATTACAGCATTTCTATTTCAATATGCAGTTAACTTATACTTCTCCAAAATTTCTATTTCAATATACAGTTAATTTCTGATTCTCCAAAATTATTCTTAAAGCTATAGCTATGTAAATATTTACACTATTTGTTTCACAAAGGGACAAGGGATAGTTATTTTACACAACCCCATAATGCTTCCCTTCTGTGTACCAGTACTGCCAGAGCACCATTGAAAGGTGCTCTGAAGAGACACCACCATCAATCTGGACTCATATATAAACTGGCATTCTCACTGCCATAAGCAGAAATTATAGGTTTTCAAGCTAGCTACTTGCTAATTTAAGGATAGTGAGATCCAGTCACATAAAGAAAACAGATTCTCTTTATGACCTGCTCAAAGAGCTCTAAATCAGTACACTACTTAAGAGAATTATTGAAAATGCTGTGGTGTTATACCCACATGAAGGCATGGAGAAATGATTGCTCACTTAAGAGTCAACATAAATTCTCTCCTAGTCTTTTCTGTCTATCTAATTTTTGCTCAACTTTTTTCCTCAAAGTTCTGAGCACTCCTGCAACTCTTTTCCTAGACCTCTGTTCTCTTCAAGCTTTGCTGCACCCTAAAGGCACACCCCTGTCACAGGATGTTTTACACAGTATTTTATGCTTTCAGAAGTTTATGTTGTTTTTACTCATGTTAAAGCAACTAATGTTTTGTCAAAATTATTTGAACATCCAGTCTAGACTGGATTGGAAGATGATAAACAGAGACCACTTAACAAAAAGCATTCCACAGACCAAGTTCATACCAGCTTCCCCAAGCTGCTCTCCTTCCTTTAGCTCTTGAAGAACAGGTACTTGTAAATACCTAATGATTATTGACAGGGCAATTACTTTGAAAATTGTTGCAACAGTAGAGTGGGGGCTGAGTCTTGTTAAACATGATCATGACCTCATTCAATTGAAAAGAAAAAATCACTTACAGAGGTCATCCATTCAGTCACATGTCTCCAGTTACTCAATAGTAGTGCCCCAAACTGGAAGAGGTAACAGCTTCAAGTAGAGACATTTTCCACTTTGGAAAGCTGATGCTGCTGGAAGCCAGACATTGCTGGCTTCTCCAGAATAACAGATGGAATAGATGTCCTTTAATTTTCACCTCCCTATGGCTAATCTCTTCATTCCAGAAATTATTTCAGGTGCAAATGGATTAACAAAATTTGGTTGTTTAATATGAAGACAAGAAAGAGATACACATATTGCCCTTAACTAAATGTTCTGCACAAACCTCAAGAAGTTCCCCTCTTCCCCCCAAGTTTTATGTCCCTCTTTATCATAGAATCATAGAATAGTTTGGGTTGGAAGGGACCATAAAGATCATCAAGTTCCAACCCCCCTGCCAAAGGCAGGGACACCTCCCACTAGATCAGGCTGCTCAGTGTTTTATGCTCCCAACAGTTAAATCCTACTGAATCTGGAACAGGTTTCTAGAAAACACATTGTTGAAATTACTCCAAAGCATTTAGAATTTAATGGAGGATTATACTACTACTACAGATTTCCAAGCCTGATTTGAAATTACCACAAAAGGATATTACTCTATTAAATGCTGTAGTCATTACTTGCAAGAAGAAAAATGTGTCCAAAAAAAGTCTGGCCTGCTACATTAGCAGTTTCTTCTGTAGTGTCTGTGGGTGGTATTGGTATCTTGGGTGGTATCTTGAACAGCTATTGATCATCAGCTGTCTTCCTGCTGAGAATGCAGCCCCACTGCAGGCTTTTTTCCATATCTTGGTTTGAGTAAGTAGTGTCAGAGCTGCTCAAAACATCAGAGTTATTTTTTTATTCCATTTAATAACTGCATAAATGAATCAGCACTTTTAAAAAGAATTTAGAACAGCACATTGAAAGTGTCCTTTGACAGAACACATCCTGCGTGCAGACACACAAATGTCTACATCCACATATTTTGATTACAAAATATCCAGATGTTCTCTTTGTCTAGAACTTCAGAAGCACACACATTAAACTATACTTGCAAGTCTAATCTTATCATAGAATCATAGTGTTGGGACACTCAAAGACCACCAACTCCAATCGCCCTGCAGTGAGCAGGGCCATTCTGCACTAGATCATGTTGCACAGAGCCTCAGTAAGCCTGGCCTTGAATGTCTCCAGGGATGGGGCCTCCACCACCCTTCAGGGTAACTTGTTCCAGTGCCTCACCACTCTCATGGTGAAGAACTTCCTCCTAATATCTTATCCAAACCAGCCCTGCTCTAGCTTAAAACCATTGCCCCTTGTCCTGTTGCTACATGCTCTGGCAAATGGTCCTTCCCCAGATTTCCGGTAGGTCCCCTTCAAGTACTGGGAGACTGCTATGAGTCTCCCCAGAGCCTTCCCTTCTCCAGGCTGAACAGACAGACCCAGCTCTCTCAGCCTGTCCTCATGGAAGAGGTGCTCCAGCCCTTGCATCACCCTTGCAGCCTACCTCTGGACCCTCTACCATAGTTCCATGTCCTTCTTGTGCTGAGGGCTCCAGAGCTGGATGCAGTTCTCCAGCTGGGGTCACACAAGAGCAGAGTGAAGAGACAGAATCACTTCTCTTGACCTGCTGGCCACGACTTTGCTGAGGCAGCCTAGGATGCAGTTGGCCTTCCAGGCTGTGAGTAAACACTGTTGACTCATATCCAGCTTTTCATCCACCAGTTCCCCCAAATCCTTTCCATCAGAGATGCTCTCTGTCACATCACCTCCCAGTCTGTACTGGTAATGAGGATTGGCCCAGCCCAAGTGAAACACCCTGCACTTGTCCTTGTTGAACTTCATCAGGTTTGCATAGGCCCACTTCTCCAGCCTGTCCAGGTCCCTCTGGATAACATCCTGTCCTCTGGCTTGTCAGCTGCATCACATTCTGCAAATTGCTGAGGGTGCACTCAGTGCCATTGTCTATATCACCTGTGAAGGTATTAAATAACACTGGTCCCAGCACAGATCCCTGAGGGACACCACATGTCACTCCTTTCCATCTGGACACCGAGCCATTGACCACTATCCTCTTGATGCAATTATCCAGAGTATTCCAACAGTCCGCCCATTAGCTTAGAGAGAAGGACACTGTGGACCATGTCAGAGGCCTTGCAGAAGTCTAGACAGGTAATATACATCAGTCTTCCAATGTACAACAGATATAAAATAAGCAGAGAAAACAAAAGATTGATGATGTAAACTGGTTTTGCGCTGTCCGCTGATCTAGTCACTCCAATTTAGAAAGCCACTCGGTTGGTCAGGAATGACTTGTCCTTAGTGAAGCCCTGCTGACTGTCTCAAATTACTTCCATGCCCTCCATGTGGCATAACATAGCTTCTATGAGAATCTTCTCCATGATCTTTCCAGGCACAAAGGTTAGGCTGACTGATCCTGGAATTGCATTTTGCACCCTTTTTGACAGAGGGTGTAACGTTTGCCTTCTTCTAGTCACGAGGTATGTCACCTGATAGTAAGGAGAGTGGCTTAGCAACTACAGCAGCCAATTCCCTCAGTTCTCTGGGATGCATCTCATCAGGTTCCATGGACTTGTGCACATTTAAGTTCCTCAGGTGGTCATGAACCTTGTCGTCACTCACAGCAGAATAGACTTTTCCCTCCTGATGTACATTTAGTATTCCTTCAACTTGATCTGGAGGAAGGTTTGCCAGTGAAGACTGAGGCAAAGAATTTTGATTATTTCAGTTTTCTCTTCATTTGTTGTCATGAATTCACCATTCTTGCTCAACAGGGGTCTACACTTTCTTTAATCTCCCTTTTCTGGTTTAGGTATCTGTAGGAGCCCTTCTTGTTGTTTTTAGCATCTTTTAAGATGCCAAGTTAAGATCTAGCCATGCCTCAGTCTTTCTGACCTCATCCCTACATAAATTGGCAGTGTCTCTGCCTTTTCAAGTCTAGTTAAAGCTGTAATTCCCAAGTAGACCTACATGATCCAATTCAAGAACATTAAGGGTATTTATCTATCCAATTATGTGAAAGACCAGTATAAAAAGGAATCAGACTAATTATTCAGATGTACCTATATTTGGCATCAGCACTTACATGCAAATAATCAGAATCTATAGCTTGAGAATATATGCACAATTTTTTAGACAGAATAAGGGTTTGATCTAGCACATGTGCATTTTTATCTACAGTAAGTTAGAAGTGAATTCATTTTCATAACTAAGGTGTGATTGCTGCACAGAATGTGGCAGAATTAATGAAAGCAACAAAAGCCAGAAATTATGAACCTTGTCTTATCTGTGATTAGTCATTCCAATATTTAATTATCTTTTTTCATTGCAAGCCTTAGTGCATCCTGTATCTTGCTTATGCTTTTTTCATAAGGCTGAAAGCTATCACAGGCTGAAATATATGCTCCCTATGCACACAGAGTGATTAAACTCCTACTCAACCTCTCTTTGATTAACTGAATAGGTTGAGCTCTTTTATCTTCATAAGCCTTGTCTAACTACCTCTAGTTCATTTTAACTCCTCCTTTGAACTCCTTCCAAGGTTCCATCCTTATGAAAACATTTATCTGATAACAAGATATTCTAGGAAAAGTTGTGCCAACACAGTAGAGTGTAACCTCAATTTTCAGCCTTTTAATTCAATGTTTTGTGTCGTATCATACCTCAAAGAGTTCACGTTGAGGTGGTTACCTATCCACAACAGCCTCTAAATACTAATATTCTATTCCAACAAGAGAGTGAAAAACACTTCTTTCAAGTAAGCACACATTGACCTCAAGGAATCTTGCCTGTGAAGTTAAGAAACATATTTACTTCTCCCTTTCCTTCCTACACCTCCCCTTCATGCAGTACATAAGTGACTTTTTACTAACAATAGTTAAAAAAAACAAGTTATTTTTATGGATTATATATAATAAAAGACTGTCTAACTCAAAGCTATTCGGATGTAACATCAGCTACTATTAAAAAAACATTATGTAAAATCATAACCCTCAGAAATTATTATCCACTTAGATGCACAAAGAAAGCAAGCATTTGGTTAAAAACAGCCCGTTCCATTAATTTAAAGACAACATACCCATTCAGTCAACAATAAAGGAAGAGAATCTTTAAAAATCAACTAAATACACAGACAAAGAAAACCCTCACAGGAATTATACAACATTAAGAACAAAGCAAAAGTTATACATGTTTGAAGAGATGATGTCTTCTTGGGAAACATCAAGATCTCAACCAAAGCACCATCTTACCTGTTTGCGCATGACATCTGTAGCCTGCATGATGTAGCGAGGAGGTAGCCCATGGCTGCGAGCCAGAATGATTGCCTGCTCCAGGGTAACACTCAGAGTGCAGCTGCAATGGGAACAGAAGACATTAGCCTGAACATTAAAATTTTTCTTAATTAGAATGATTTTGAGTGCAAGAAGTGTTCCTGTTGACTTAGAATCAAATGCACTTGACCTGTTTTGCTGTTATTCAAAGTTTAATGATGGTAGAAAACACAACCCAACTACGGCTTGGCAAGTGCGTGACAGAGTGACAAACAAATAAGTATTATTTGTAATTGCACAAATCCTGGTGGTTTCCACACACCTTCTTTCTCATCCTCCACCATAAGTGCATATCACAGATTTGGTACCAGGAATCTGACCTTGTGACATTAATTTATCCAAGTTATGCTCAGGCACATCAGTACAGTTCAGTCCAAAATTAAGAGATACTTAGCCCTTTCAAAAAAGAAAATAAATTGATAGAGCATTCTTTAAAAAAAACTCTTCTCTTCTGCTTTACCAGTCCTTTCCAACAAAGTGCTTCAGGAGAAAAACTGATCATGGTACCACATCCTAATGAAAGGCTGTAATGGCATTGTCAGAGCAATCAGGAAAATTTCAGAACAGAAGTTCTTTCTGTAGGACAATCTATCATGCAAGAAGTAGAAGGGACATGCCATCTGATTTCAGTTGTCATGGAAAGAATGAGAACAGATAGATAGTTTTTCATACAATCAAGGCCAAACCTGTAGAAGACTCACAACTAAAGGCAACAAAAATTAGAAGTACTTTTTGAAAAGCGCAACATTAGAGGTCACCAATCATACAAGTAGCTGCATTCTGCACCAGTAAGCTGCCAGATGACTTTTTCTTCACAAAGTATTGCGATAATCAAATCTCTTCAGCCAGAAAGAGGTGTACATAAAACAATCCTACCTCAGCTGAATCTGACAAAAGCTGCATTTTTCAAGTTTGAAGAATAAAACTAAGACACATAGTTAAAACACTTGAGTAGCCTTTTGGCAAAATCCCGACCAAAAGATTCTGCATAGCTTATATTATGCACACAGAATAGAAAATACGTTTCAATCAAACACTCATCTTACTGAACAGAAGATCTGTAGGAGGAAAAATGTGTCTGCACTGATTTTCTTACTGAAAAAAAATTCCCACCCTGACACGTTTTAAATACCGCTTAAGTAAATTTATGGACTGTAAAAAGTTTCACAGTAGTAAGTGTAGAAGATATTAAATTTGATCTGTAGCTTTATTAATGGCCTTTCATAAAAAATTTATAAGCCAAGTGATTTTCCTTGGTAATGAAATAATTTTTATTTCCCAGATCTTGTACACACTGACCTCAGAGTAGACTTGAAGCAAAAATTGATTGATCTGCTGTGCTATGTTTGATTAAGGTGCACAGTAGTCAAATATTAGACTAGAAATTCTAAACACTGTGTTTTCATCTTGTCTTTAAAGGAGGAATACTGCATAAATATAGTACATTCTCAGAGGAATTACTAGCATCAAAATTTAAACACGTCTCCTCCTTCCACAACAGGCTGCTAAGGAAGCTTTGTTAAGGAGACTGCTGGATGGGGGGAGCAAAAGTATCTGAAATCTAAATGGATAAATACACAATCAAAGCCAGAGAAAAAGGGTAAAAGTCTCTCTGTTGGTATAGTACAGGTTAATGGTTTCAAGCACAGCTTTCAGACAGGTAGTGAACCCACTTTCCCATAAATCCCAACTTAGAGAAAAGTAAGAAAGAAAGGGAAAATCATATTTTGCATCTGTGAATCAAAATGGACATGAGTTTGTAGAACAAGGTACAAATGCTAACCTCATAATGGTAAGAGAATGCCAAACCACTCATTGTCCAAAACCTGATTAAATGGCTGGTGGCAATGAACATTATGAGCCAACTACAGTTTAACAATTATCAACCATGATTCAGAAGTAAGGTTGCCAAGTGCATACATAAAGATATAATCAGAGTGGGGAAAGCAGAGACAAAGAGCAAAATGGCCTAATGAAGATCCCTCTAAAAGGCTACTATAAAGCTGGACAACTACAGAACAATCCTGAAACACAGAGGATAAAATTGAAGATCTCACCTCAAAAGCAAAAACGAAAAGTAAATTCCCAGCATAGTATTTTAAATGGATTTTAGCAATACACTAAAGAAGATGTTGGTGGGAAGAAGGTGTTGGAGGACTTCCAGCACAGACTCCTCATCTGCCCAGGCCACTCTGCGCTGCCTGGGGACTGTGCTGGTGTCCACTGGCTGTCCTTACAGCACAGAGTCCTCATCTGCCCAGGCCACTCCGCGCTCCCCGACTCCCTCCTGCGCTGGCTCTGGCGCCGGGCGGGGGCACGACCCTCCTGCCGGAGGGAGCTTCTCCGGGCCAGCACCAGGGAGTCCGTCCTCGGCCGCGGCCCTCGGGACTCGCTCCCCTCCCTCCTCCTCTGCCCAGGTGTTCTTGGGCTGCGGGACGTCCTGGGGGATCGCCTCCTCCTGCAGGATGACACTTGGCGCCGAGGAGCTCGGCGTGTCCTCGACGTGGAGGAGCTTCCCCGCCTCGCACCGGCCTTTCCCTTGGGCATGGCCGCTCAGGGACGGTTTCCTCTCCTTGTGCGCTGCCGGGTCTCAGCAGCAGGAAGGCAAGGAGAGGACAGAGCTGCTGCTGCTCTTCGGAGCACGCACCACCATCCACTGTTGGCCAGGCTGGGGTGGCCCCTGCTTTATAGGGGCCCCCGTGCTGAGGTCACAGCTTGGTGCCTGGTGACACCTGTGATGTCACAGCCCTGTCACCCCACATCACTGGGACCATGGCGATGGCCAAGGCGGGCAGGGCTGGGGGTGCGTAGGGTGTGCTGTGTCATCACTTCCAAATCCAACAAAGTTAAAAATCTGAGTTGGGGGCTTCATTTGCTGTCTTTGTCCTGTTCCCAGGGACTTTTTAATAGAGTCCAGGATGGCAGGACTACGAGTAATTGATGCAAATGGGAAGAGGTGAAATTTAGGTTGCCCAGAGAGGTTGTGGATGCTCCCTCTCTGGAGGTGTTCAAGACCAGGCTGGACCTGGCACTGAGCAGCCTGATCTAGTGGGAGGTGTCCATGCCTATGGCAGGGGGGTTGGAACTTGATGATCTTTAAGGTCCCTCCCAACCCAAACTATACTAAGATGCTCAAGATGACAGCAGTGATGTTGTTAACTATTATCACACCTCTGCAACACTTTAAATTCAAGGTGAAATCTTACAGTGACGTGGGTTAGGAACATTCACTGTTTCTTTTAAAATACATTCTTACTCATTAACACATGTTAAAAAAATGTTAAGATAGCATCAGTGCTATGATTGCATTTCAATAAATTATTCAATAGAAAAGCATCTTAACATCACCATATTTTGTTTCTCTTAGGGCATGTAAAAGGTCTGATGAATGGAGAAATACAAATTATTTTTGACAGCTTTTGTAATAATGAAATAAGGTTACTACCATCTAAACACAAAATCCAACACTCAAATACATTGATTATAGCACTTCCATAGTGCTGTGACGTACTGAACCTCTAGTAAACATGCATTTACAAGCTACTGCTTTCTCTCAGTCCTTCAAACATAGTTTTTGAATTACAACATACTCCATATCACAAGTCAAACTGCTCCATAAACTAGCTGTGAATAAAAGAGACACATACACAAAACATCAGATGGTAACATGGAAAAGTCATAACTGGAAGTACCTCAGCACCCCTATGCATAGAAAAATCAACCAGATGCAAATTTCAACCAAAACAACTTGTACAACTTCATTAAACAACATGGAACCTCAGAGTTCATCATATGCTGAAACTTTTCCGGTGGTCTGAGAAAGGTTAAAAATCAAGAACTGTCAGCAAATATGTGCAATACATAATAATTCAACCTTTGAAATTTTGGAAGCTGATGAGCAGATGGCATTAAAGTTGCAAAGCAATTTGGAAGCAGATCTGACTACTGAAAGTATCTGGTCACGTGGGTGCAATCAGTCCAGATAAACCAAACAGGGAAAATATTAGGGGAAAAAACTCCTTCAGTGCTCTCACAGCATTCTGTTATAGAAAACATAAATCTAAAATTCATATATTTTACAGCATTAAAAAAAAATCAAAATCTGTTCACGCTTCCCTCTCTTTTCCTCTCATCCCTTCTTCTATGCCAGAAAAACAAAAGACCCAATTTCATCATCTCAGAATTTATGTCAGCTAGAATCACAAATTCCTTGCCTTGACAGATCACAGCAGCAAGGCAGCACAGACATTTGGCTTCCCCAGCACAACTGGGCTGAGAATTCCTCATTTCACCCATTTGGTTTCCAAGAAACAGAAGGGACTGCAGCTGCTCCCAGTTCCTGCCTGATATCCCCAGTCTCCTCCCATCAGTCATGACAGTATTGATGTGAAGATTAAATACAAACTTTCAAACATCTTCTGGATCAGATCACCCAGAACAAACAAGGTTAAATAATTTTCCATCACCAAAAGTACATTTGTTTCTGGATGCAATTTAAGATGAAAGGGCAGCAGAGTCATTTGGATAGACATACATCTGAATTGAAAAATTGAGTTGTAAATGAGGAAAAAAGACTGAAATTTTCAAAGAAATGGATTAGCTCACAAGAGCTAGTTTAATGTCACCTGGAAGGAAAAATAATTACTCTGTATCTGTATTACCAGAGTAAAAAAAAAAAAAAAAAAAAAATCTAACTCATTCAGTTAATTCTCAGGTTTCAATTAGTTAATTCTCAGGTTTCAATTAGGATTCCAGCCATTCTCCATCCAAAGATGCAACTTTCATTAGAAAAATGCCCCGAGTAGAAGAGATGCAAGACAAATTGGTTTAGTAGCTGCCACAGTCAGTAGTATTGAAATGAATTATGATCTGGCTATGCAAATAGGAAAAGAAAAAAATTAAAAGGATGCATGTAAGGTCAGTCTAATTAAAATATAAAGCTTCTACTTAATGTGTCATTTAATATGATTGTTATTATTTTAATTTTCTTTCCATACATCATAAGCTAATTGTACCTACATTTGATCACCTTTGAAACCAATTACACTATTATTCATTTCTGAATGCTTATAGATGTGCTAATTTTTTAACGTCAGTGTATGCAGCAATTAAAAACTTTAGCACTAAGTCAGTTCCATCCAGGTAAAAGAGGGATATTTCTCTATAATTACTAGTGATTTCTGGGTAATATTTATTGATTTTTATTAGAAATCCATGGAATAAAATAGGTCATGACAAACCTAAAAAGAAGGGAAAATAATCTTCAGAACTACAAGAAATAGGCAACTGAAGACTGTCCCACAGTTTCTAATCAGTTCTCATTGAGGGAATTTGCTTCATGCAAGCAAAATCAAAGATTGCACTCTTTGTGTTGATATACTGAAACTTTGCTGAATAAAATTTCACCTCAAAGGGAGAAGGAAGTCAGGCCAATTAGTATGTTTTAGAGAGAAAATGAACAAGAATTTAATACAAAAATATTTCATTTCACAATTACAATAAAACTCTTCTAGAGATCAGAACTTAGGCTTTGTCCCTTTATGAACCTTCATAAAGTCAAGATGTCACCAATGTAGAAATTATTCAGCTTTGAAATCAGCCTAGTGTGTCTAGTCTAAACACATCCATTGAAGATTAGTCTGTTACTTTTGCCAAAATATAGCAAGCCATTACTATGCACATGAAATATGGATTGATGGTTCAGTAATCATAAACAATGCTTGAAAAGGGGCTGTGAAACATATTACACCACCACACAAACTTATAGTCCATGGTTAAAGGGACTTCCACTTTTTGCCTATGAAACACAAGCACACGCAGGTTTTCTCCACAAGAACCAGTGAATAAGCAGTTGCACAAACTTCAAATTAAATATAACCCAATTCCTATCCCAGGCACACATTCACCCTTACACAACATCATAATCAAACCTACATCAACCACACTTCTTCAAACACAAGCTACCAACAAAGTTCTGACTTGCTGAAGTAGAAGTAATGAATTTACCAAATGAGAGAATCACAGATGTTAGCAAAATTTCAGACCTAAACACAGAATCACAGAATGGGTTATGTTGGAAGGGACCTTTAAAGGCCACTGATTCCATCCCCCGCCCATCAGTAAAAGCAGAGAGATTTTTAACCAGATCACATTCCTCAGAGCATCATCAAGCCTGGCCTTGAAACTCGGTTAACAACTTCTTTTGTAGTTTACAAATGTAGATTTAGTCACATCTAAGAGGTGCAATATTAGTAACTTCCATTCCTTAAGCATCAAACATGCAGCAAGTTAATGATGATTTTTTTCCTGTAGTTTAGTAGGAAAATTACTATTGTTCAATTTATTGCTAGAAATTAAATGTGACTCTCCTGCTTCTTAAAAACAGAGTTTTTTCAAAGAATAATGGAAAAGATCAACAAAATCAGAACTTTTCACCATGTATCTGTCAGTGTCAAAAAGCTGCACAGAGCATATTCTCAGAAATATTCTTCCTGTAAGATCTTGCCAGCTTTAATCAGATGGAAATGTCACAAGGAGACACTTTGACCATCAAATATTCATTGTTTGATGAAAAGAATGGCTTTTTCATAAAATTTGAAGTCCCATGCCTTTTATTTGCTCAATCTCAGCCATATTTGAAAAAAAATAAAATAAAATTCCAAATTCAACTGAAACCCTAGCTATTGTTTCATGTTGTGTGTAAAAGGTCTTTCACGTTAAAGGCTTCTTCCCATGTAAGCAAGCAAGTAAATCTGCCAGAAAACTGCAGTTTTCTTCCTGTCATAACAGTTCAGATATTCACTTAATTATCTTCCACTTCAGAACTGAAAAAAGATCTGTGTAATTTTTTTAATGTTAGATGGTTCAGGAGGATTTTTTTTTTTATGTAGCAGTTTTTCTAAGGAAGAATCAAATTTTTCCAACTGAAGCATGAAAGGTTGGTTCTACAGAGCAAGGTGATGAAATAATGTGTCAACCCTGCTATTAAATGTCTGTCCAGGTCCATTATATTAAAAGGAATTCAAATACAATATAAAAGAACATCTTGAAATCCATACTATTAACAAGTTGGATCCATCTTATCTGCGCTGGTGCACTTTATACACTTCTCCACATTTTCAGACTGCATTTTAAGCAAAACAGTATCTCAGAACTTAAAATATGCACTTGGAGTACCCATTGTTCATCTGATTTCATTTGATTCCCTGAAAGGCAGCTGGCCATGATGGACAGCTTATGGCATTGCTCTGCTGTGCTGCTTTGTGGAAGATGGAGCAGATTTAGCTGGATTGCAGGAGCAGTGCCAGTGAGAGGAGACAGCATAATCAACCCTTGGCAAAAACCTGTCTCATCATTCAGCCCAGTGTCTGCCAGCCAGAACCCCACTGCTTGAAGAATGGTAACACTAAAGAGAGACTTTCTGGAAGGGAAATTAAAATTCAGAAAGAAAATAAGAATGCTTTTTTGTTTTCTAGACTATAAAAGACTTCTTTCCTCTCAATCCCCCAGGAAAATCAAATTTTAAATACACTTGGGGTTTGTTTCATTTGGATCCTTTAAAGGATTCCTTTGAGCCTGGAAGGCCTATGAACCCTGAACAGACTTCTGCAGCTGCTGCACCTAATTTCATTTTGGCATGGAAAGAGGCTAGGACATGCCTGTGCCGTGTGGTTTCGATCCTCACCTTCAAGCAGGAGTCAGGCATCATGATTCAATAAAATTCAAAAGTGCCTTTCATCACCCACATTCATGCAGTGATTGCAACTTGAGATGGAATGAATACAAGTAAATAATGTAGAGCATTGTTTACAAGGTGACAGCTGATTGTCAGGCAGAAATACAATTATGGATGATAAAAAAGGGAAAACAAATGCAAACTATTGATTTCTTAAACTAATTTCGAGCTCTGCTACTGAGACTGATCAACAAAGCATGTTCCTTTTTGATAATCCAAGGAGACTTTGCAGTATATACATGTCACTTAGGACAGAGAAGGGTAAAGGGACTTATTTTCTCTGTCCTTGTTTTTCTGTTGATGGAAATATATCTGAAAAGAACTGCTGTCTGGAATAGATATAGGATGTCAGGCTCTAATGTAAATTGGTAAACATACTGTCATAATAAAAATCAAAGCATAGCAATCACCAGCAATTCAAAATCCCCAGCATTATCTTGGATATAGGGATGAAAATATGAACTCTGTCAAGCTGGTTTAGCCCAGTGCAGTGTAAAAAGCAATTTAATATGGATCACAGAAAAGTCAGAAACCAAGACACTGCTGATCTCTGGATCAGCAATCACTGTCAAAGCAGACAAAGCTGCTGTTTCATAGTTCTTGGCCTCTTCAGCATTAGACTGTCATCCAGTAACTCCCCTCCAAGATATCCAGAATTTGCTTCTGTGAGGAGGAGTGGCAGACTCCACTCTACCCATTTGTTAATCCATGACATTTAAGTTGAGAAAATACAGAAAGGGCTCCACAGTCAGTTCATTAAGAGACAGATAAATTGAGTTAGGGAAAATTAACATTTATAAAATATACCTAAATTCTGACAGATTAATTGCTTGCTCAGTTCCCACTTCCAAAGAATAAAAACTGCTGACCAGCAAAACCTCCTATACTTTTCCACAGACACCCAGAAATTCTCCAGCATTAGAAACCAACCACAAAAATCAGGCTAAAATGAGCTTTTTAAAGAAAGCATACACAAAGCTTGCTCTGAGTTGATTACTCTTCATTCTTAAGGTGGAAAAATTAAAGATAAAAATAAACTTTTAAAGGACAATTCACATCTTTCCCCCATCTGCTTGGCTTGTAGCATCTGTACATAATCCCTGTTTTCAACTCATATCCACAGCCCACAGTCTGGGCCTCCAAAATGAATTAATTTCTGCAACTGATCACAATCAAATACTTCTCAACATTCAGTTTATAAGAAAACAAAAGGCCAGATAAACTGCTGAATACAACCAAAGATAAAAATCCTTTTTTTACTGAAAATCAGTAGCTTGAACTCTGAAGAACTAATACATCTCTCAAAGAGCGTTATTCTGTAAGATTATCTGCCCTCATTAAATAATGCTCCAGAAAACAGAAGAATTAAGGTTTCAAGACTGCAAACAAGCAGAATCATCTGTCTACAGGACTTGATCACATCCTACATTGTATTCTTCCCTCTTCTGCTCTCTTCACAGGATTTCATGGTGCCACAAGACAGCTTGACTACAGAGCAGCCACTGGAGTAGGTTCACAAAAACACAGCGGAAATTAGCAGTAGAAACAGTGGGAACAAAATTAACTCAGCAAGCCCACTAGCTGGTGACAAAGCAAACTTTCCACCTCAACAAAGGCAACTTCAGAATGCCAAAAAGCAGAGCCTACTTCATGCTAGACTGAAGAGATGAGGCCCAGGGAGGCAAGAAAGAAAAATCAGCACATCAAATTACTTTAGATTAGTTTGAATTCTACAGAAAAACTTCTTCATCCATTCAGTTTGTGGACACAACAGTAACACCAGGAAACTTGTTAAGAAAACCCACAAAAATTTCCACAGATTTACTGTTTCAAAAAATAGTAGTGCAAGAACCCCTTTTAGTCTCCAAGTACAAGTTTTCTTCATAACATTTTAAAAATTCAGGGCAACAACTCTTTGAGTACCTATAAAATCTCAAGTAATGCATTTCTTTTTTCTGGAGGGCCTATCTCAAAATGTCTTTGATAATACCAAGAGTTGATATTTCTTTCTCTAAACAGATGGTAGTCACAAAGGCAGTATCACTGCACAAGTGAAGTAATAGTTTCTCATCCAAAAGCTCAAATGGACTTGCTGTAAAGTAGAACTTGTCACACTTCTGAGAAAAATGTTTTACACCTCTACCTTTTATAAATAAATTATCTTTAATCCTTTAACATGCAGTTGGAAAACCACACATAAACACACTTAAAGTCCATTCCCGTTGCTCATAATACAGTCTTGAAATCCAACATGTCAGTTTTGTAATATCTTATGTTTTTAAAAATATACTTAAATAGATATTTGATAGTTTATACCTTTGACTTGTCCCTGCTTTTGAGCAGAAATTTGATGAATCTATTTTCATCCAAGAACAGCTCAAGTTCAGGATCAAGCATACTATCTCTTAACTCAGTTACCAAGTATTCTGAAAAAAATCTGTGATCCACACAATGTGGGCTAATTTCATGTGGGCTAAAAGTTGCTCTGACTTTATTCTTAAACGACAAGAATTTCCAACACAAACATACTAGAGAATTCAGAATCTAATCCGTGAAATCATAACGAAATCCTGAGATAGGCACTTTTAGCTTTGCAAAGAATGAAGCCCACAGTCTTTTCTGAGCACCTAAGACATGAAATTGAATTCAAGAGCCAAAGAAAGGCTGCATTGCTTCAGTCTTCTGAAATGACAACTTTATGACAGTCCACACTACCTAGTATTTTTGCCTTTATCCAATATAATAACAACTGCTAAATAATACGGACCTTTTCTGTTATTGCCTAAAACTAAGTACAATATACAAGCATGCTGTATACATTTGTACCAGTGATAGCCTGTTAAACTATCTGTTAAAAAAAAAAAAGGCTAGCAGTGATTTCACATTGTCTTGGGTATATATGGAGCTTGTCCTGTAACTGCAATGCAGATGATGTTGGATTGTTTTCTCCTTCTCCCCTCTTCAAAGCACTTTTAATGAAAGGACATTACATAAAAAGTGGAGAAAATAATAATCATCTCAACGCCCAACTTAGCAAATCTATTACAAAAAAAGGAAGGGTCCAGCAAGCAAAAAAACCCAAAGCAAAAGCCCTTTTTTGCTTGCTGCCACCCCCAAAATGTATCTGCATTTTTAGTATAATGTACAAAAAAAATCACAATCTGGACAGATGCTCCAAACATGCTGCTTTGATGAATATTACTAAGTATTAGAGAGCTCAATAATGATGCTATTGCCATATGTATATGTCTATTAAAATCTCTCAGCACTGATGACAAAGATCAGTTGATTACAGCTCAGTTCATTTTTCAATATTTTATTGACATCGACTGTTATAAGAGTTGAATTCCTTGCTGCAAAAGTCTGTATCTCTTCTTTTTCTTTTTTCCTTGAAACAAGCTTTACTACAATTACTCCTAGCTTATAAAGCAAATGCAAATTTTAGCATATCTTGCCTGCCCTAAGAGTTTAATATCGTATTTGTTATTCACCAAGGAAATCTTCCTTTTTCTGCTTCAGCAATTAAGATTTCTGCCTTTTTCTGACTCGAATGAAGAACAATTCATTAGCAAGATCACAGAAGGAAATCATACTCCTCATTTTAGTTGCTGACTTGAAAAACAATTCCAGAATTTCATCACAAATCTTTCAAGTGCATTAGATGTTTAGTGTCACATGTTAGAGATTCAGCATATGACCTCATAAAAAAAAAAAGCAGCAGTCTCCAGCCTGCAATGACTAAGACAAAGGGAGGAAAAGAAATTGTCATACCGGTGAACTCCACTGTTGCACATAATGATGTGACAAGCTCCAAGCCTGCTACAGAGTTCAGAAGACACTGAAAGCAATCCAACTCCAGAAGCACTGCATGCAGTGTATGCACAGGCAGCAGTGCGCTTGGATCGGATAAAGGACCCTATCAGTCGGTAAAGTTCATCCAAGCAATTGAGAGGCCTCATCAGCTGCAAGAGAGGAAGAGAGAGAGATATTTAAATATTTGCAACCAGAAGCACATGAAACACTCTTTAGAGCAGTTCATCATAGATGCAGATGGCAGAGAAAGCCAAAGCCAAATGCCATGATATATACTCAGAGGACACAGTCATCTGTGTGCTACACGACCTTTGACAACCTGTTCAAAATTTTTAATTCTTAGCATCACTGACTTAGTATTCCCAGTCCTGTCTAAAGAAGTGGTTTCCACTCCAATAGACTGAATTGACCCATCATTGCCATTCCCATTACAGTACTGACAGAAATGGAAGCCATGAAGATGAAAGCTGCAACTTCTTGCATATACAGGAGGCATGTTAAGACTGGTTAATTGACTTACTGAGAAAGTCAGCTTATTATTAAGCCAGTGTCCTTTATGTAAATGTCTAGTTCCTAATCCTGACTAACAACATGCAACAATAGAAGTGAACCAAAGTAACAAAAACATATTACAAAGCAAGAACAGTTAACTTTCCAGTAGGACTTAAAATAATTTCAGCATTAACATACAGCAAGGACTAGGAATAATGGATGGTAATTGGAAGAGGTTGCCCAGAGGCTGAGGATGACCCCTCTTCTGGAGGTGTTTAAGGCCAGACTGGACAAGGCACTGAGCAACCTGATCTGGATGATCTTTAAAGTCCCTTCCAACGCAAACTATTCTATGATTCTACAGAAAATATCCACCCACTATAATCTCAGTATTACTATACAGCAAATAAAGACTCCACCCATTAAAGCAGTCAGCTTCAAGTAGAAGCCTGCTCTCAGAAGAGGTACCTTCAAGAGCTGTCTAGCAATGACTATTATCTCATGGTGCTTTGTGCAGAGGAGACCTTCACAAGACAGTTTTGCAGATTTCATAATGCCAAATTTCCTATTCTCGTTATTCCAGAAACACTTAAGGATTCCAGCAAACCTCCTTGCTATTCAAATAAGTTTTTGGAAAAGAAGATTCATACCCTAAAGTCAAATTAGCTAAACAGCAGCCTCCCTTGCTCTTCTGTCAAAGCTACTTCATTGGAAAGCACAGAGGTCAAGCAAATTTATTATAAGATCCTGTATATTTAAACCCAGGACCATACAGATTTAAACTTGGACCAGGTGCTGTTTCTTCAATTTGGATCCATTTGAATGGATTCTAGCTGGTATTAATGCAGAGACATGGAGAAAGGAGGGAAAGGCCCAGCCCCAAACAGATCATGTACCCGTAGCTGGCTCCAACGGCAAAATAGATGCATGAGCTAAATGCATTTGTACGCAGATCACATGTGTATTATGACATGCTTTTATCTTGCCCTTATATAGGGGAACAGGTTTAGGGGTAACAAGCACTCCACCTATAGTTGAATGCCTCCTGCTCCACCTGTGACTGCTCAGAAAGTCACATTGCTGACTCATTAGGAAAGGAGATGCACAGGCACGTCCTACTCCCTCCCATATATTCTAGCATGGATCCAGAAAAGAGGAACTATCACTCTTCTTAACTGCTGGATGATATGGACATAAAATTTCAGTCTGTTGTAGTGCTCAGCTGGTAATCACTATTTCTCATAGAACAGTAACAAGATTACTTCTGAAGTCAATGCAGGCAAGATCATAGGAACTTATTTTTTTTCCTCCCCTATTGGGCTACAATACGCTCATTAACTCTCCAACAATGGGAGAGAGCATTAAATGAATTTTCAAAGCCCCTGGGATCTCTTAGTCACAGAGGTTTAAAGACACATGAAGGCATCTGAAGAAAGACTGAATGAGGAGGCTCATGAGCAGGATACTGAAGGAGTATTTAATTTGGAACAGCACTTCGAGTTTTCAGAACAAAGGATTTCTCTCTGAACCTGCTCTCCCCTCATTCACCCCTGGAGCACTTGCATTGCTTTGAAAGCACAGTAAAAAAGGAAAGCTATGGTCCCTGTACTCAAATACACTCAAATGCCCTCCAGACGCACCTTTAGATACAGAACCAGATGGCACCCCATACCTCTAAAAACCGGGAGAAACAAAGTGCTGCAAGAGATCTCCTCTTCCTTAACCCCTCACCGCCTCCCATCTCAGCTTTAAATGATACATATTTTCATGGAATTAAGAAAGGCTCAGGATAAGATCACAAAAATACAATGTGTAACATGGAAAGTTTAATTAGGTACTTAACATTTCTATTTACCTTATCTATATAAGCTGCTTTAGATGTTGAATTTGGAGGCAAGTTTGTTTTGTCCAGGTAGAACGCCCTGAAAGAATAAACAGTATAAGATCAAAACTGGCAATCATTTAAACTCTTGAACAAAGCGTATTTAAGTGACCGATCTACGATACCATCCTACAGTTGTAATTTTTTTTTTGCCCTATTTTATTCTAAGTGAGGATCAAGGAACAAAACATGACACTATCACTCTTTTAAATTAATAAGGCACATCCTTTGTTACAGAGTGAAAAACTCTCCCTCTGCCCTCTGAAAGTACAATGCACAATTTTAATGTCTAGTAGAAAAGCTGGATCTGAAAGTGATTTTCACTGAAGCTATCCATGAAAATGTTTGTGGCAAATATCTAGATTTTAATAGTGACTCTGGGAAACTTGGCATTTCAACAGTGCCTGAGCCTCATGCACTACAAGCTTTTTTATATTAGCTGCACATTGCCACAATAATATAAAACCAGAATCCTAAACACCATAAGTGGTACAGACTGAAAGAACATACACAAGCTCCCAATACACAAAGAAACAAACAAGCAAAAACCATACACAGGGTAAACATGCATCATATAAGAAAATATGACAGTTGCAATGTGTGCTTGTGCATGTGTATGCAAGTGGAATCACAGAATGGTTTGGGCTGGAGAATAAAAAAATACTGCCTTTCTTTATAATCTTTCTATGAACTTCTTTGAAAATAAATTCATGTATAAATGTAAAAAGTAAACTTCCATTTGACTGCAGAACACAAATGTTATAGAGAAGGCACACTTCACATATCAGACTTATCTGTGTCTTAAACCTCACCAACTCATTTTCTCCCAGCTCCTTTTCTATAATCTTTCAGTTATCAATGGATAATGCTAAAAGCAGTTTCTATGAAGAACAAATCCAAAATGCATGGTTTTAAAAGATACAGGCTGGCTAATTTAAAGGAGGACCTCCCCATGCTATCCCTTCTCAGTCCAGGAAAACTTCTAATTTTTGAACACCAGAAAGGAAGAGCTTTAGCAGAGATCATATAGAAGGTGCAGAGCTGTTCTCCTGTCTCCTTCAACTGAAGAGAGAATTTTTTTTCTCTATATTATAACAGCTTACCAGAGATGATCTTACATTAAACATCTCAAAGGCAGAGAAAATATCCTACATATCTGTGCCTTAAGATCAATTTCTCCACGTCTGCAGCATCACTTAAGAAAAAAAAAAAAATTTTCCCTGCCCATGGCAGGGAAGTGGGATCAGTGATTTTGAATGTCCCCTCCAACACTAACCATTCTGTGATTCTCAGATAACTCATTCTACTGGATGAATAATTCTCAAAAACCTGGTGGGGCAACTGAAAATAGAAACACCTGGTAGGCTTCCCTGCCTGAGTAAGGCATCCAGTGAGAACCAGGCAAAAGCTACCACCGTAGCAATTCTGCCGAAGGTTAAAATAAAACAAGAAAAATTCCACTGAACTATGGAATGTGCAGGTGAAAAAAAAATCCAACCAAACTATCAGATTCTTCAAAATACACCCCAAGGAATCACTACAACCCAACTTCATTGCCTATGCAGAGGTAACAGACCTGATTGAAGGTTGCAGCTGAGCCATGATCCAGGCTGAAACTATGGAATTGTAGGAATCAAATGTCTGTTACAGTAAAATATGAAAATAAACACCAAAAAGAATGAATCCTTGCCCCCTAACTGTAAAATGACAGGATTGCTTGGATCCTCCAGTCATTAAAACATTGACTGAGAACATACATGGATAAAAACTGCTCTCTCCCTTTTTATGGTTTTATCCATGAGAGAATTATTCACATTGTTATGTACATGCAGAGCTGCAGACTGCAGATTTGAATAGACATATTCTAAACTGACAAAATCCACCACCTTAAATTCCAGTAGATTTTGCTTCTCATAGCTATACAGTTTGGAAAAACATCTTCTCCCAAATTTAAGGTCAGAACTAATCCCCTCAGAAAGCACAGCAAAGCTAATCTAGTTCTGTTATTCCATTAAGCCTACTGCATGATCCAGAATGTACTCTGAGCCAAAGGAAGAGAGTGGTTGGCACACAAAATTACTCATAAATCACTTTGAGTGGTCACAGCACACAAAAGCTACCTCGGCAGCAGCAGACCAGCCTTCTTCTTTGTTACCAAAGCTAAAAAACAAAGCATCACCCTGCCACCAACTGAACATCACCAGACTAAAAGCTTTTACCGTTCTTTCCCTGCTATGCCACAGGAAAATCAGCTTCATTCAGAGTCTGTTCAGCACTCCCATTCTCTTTGGACTGCTATTTCAGCAAATTCAGCATTAAAAGAAATTGGAAACCAAATACAGAACAGTATACACATTAATGGAACACACAGAAAATAACCAAGTCAGGGTAGAAAATGAAGCAACATGGACACTAAAATGGGATATACAACTATGGGAATTACTCAATTAATTCAGTCAATTATTCATTAACCTAAAGAATAAACAAAAATCAGTTATACACAACATTAATTTTTAATGTCAAAATATCTTGTTAGAAATGAAACTACCCCCCCCAATCAGATGACACTCCCAGATGTTTCTCAAGTGCTTTATTTTATTGCTTTTCATAAAAACTGTCTTCAGTATTTTACAGAAAATGACAAACTGTGGACAGCATATAAATTTCCAAAGCACTTCACTTAATTACTAAATGCTTGTTAAGGTCCTTAATCATATTTTATGGGAAAAGTTAATGGCAATCTTGGCATAGTGCCCAATATGGACAATAATTTCTAATCCATTTGAAAAGCACAAGAATGAAATCATAGTCATTTTGCCTGTAAATGTGATGCTAGTTTTGCTTCTAAAGCCTTTACAGTTTCTCTAAACTGTAGCAGAAAAGCTGTTCTTTATTAAAAAAGGTTGAAAAATCGAATAGCATTATAACTACAGGGGGTATTGTTGTGTTCCACTAATGTAAAATACGCACTACGTAAAAACAACAAGCACTTTGACAAATTTCAATAAAAATTACCCTGGAATCAGGTAGCAAACATTCTATGGTTCAAAAATAAAAACATCAGTCACAAGAAGAATGTTCTCCCAAGACATTTTGCCAGAATTTGAGTACAAACTAGGTGCAGAAGTACCAATGTTCTCTTTGTGAAGCATTTCACAAGGTACCCCCCCAAATTAACCTGGGCATGCAAAATCTTGAAAAATTTAAACAGGAAAATTGAACCCAAATGAAGCTCCAGACCTCTAGAGATACACATTCCTGAGTAGCTTTGCACATGCAAATAATTCAAGTATAGCAAACTTCCTAATCTTATTCTTAGCCTACTGTTCTAGGAAGCTCATAGGGTTATCCTAGATGTTGACCACCTTAGGAATTCAAGGATAGTAAAGAAATGATTGATGTGGTGGAGGGTGAGAGGACAGGTAATTGGGTTGTGGCATTAAATGCAGCTTGGGGATTCTGCTCTAGAAGGATTTTAATCTGATGCTATACCAGAGATTAATTTAGTCTTTTCTATTTTCCTCATTGTTGTAATATATAAATAAACTCATACTTTCTTTCATAAAAGGATGAACATGTATTTTAATTCTACCCGATTTTTTAGTCTCTTGTTCAGAAGATATTCAAGATCTTGTTGTTAAGTATAATCAGCTCCTCAAAGGACAATACAGTCAGGTGAAGGTTGGACTTCTCTCCCAAGTAACAAGCAACAGGATGAGAAGAAAAAGCCTCAAATATCCCCTCAGGAGGTTTAGACTGGATATAAGGAAAATGTTATTCACAGAAAGGGTTATCAAGCATTTTAACAGTTGATTCACCATCCCTAGAGGTCTTTAAAAGCCATGTAGATGTGGCACTAACGGACATAGTTTAGTGGTAACTTGGTAGTGTTAGGTTAACAGCTGAACTTTAAGGGTCTTTTCCAATCAAAAATGGTTCTATAATTACTACCTTAATTCATACACAAAGTGACAAACAAGCTTTTATCAGTCTCTACAGTAAGTTTAAGCAAGCAGAACTGTGGGAGAACGCAGTCTATTGAGAGGAGGATGTGACTATAAGGTAAGACAAGCAAAACACACAGAAAAAAAGAGAATAATTTGATCCAGCAATGCACAGTAATACCTACAAATGGGAAGGGGTCTTATGAAATTTTTTAGACCTGAAATTTAAGGGCTTTCTTTCTTCTTCAGTTAAACTGACTGGGAGCACAGCTGCAATACAGACTTTCAACACCATAAAACCCAGTTCGCAGACTGGACTCTTAAGCAGAGAGGATGAGTCTTCATAGTGCTCCTATTTTCTTGCAAGTCTGCAACACCTGGCTAAACTACTAGTCTCACACCAATTATCACTCTCTCGAATCTGTGAAGAGGGCATGCAGAGAGACTGGTGCTAGGATGAATACAAGTACCTGGGGTGCAAACCAGCCGGCACATCACCACTTTACATCTGTGTTATAACACACAAGCAGGGATTCATGAAAATGTGAGGACAGGAAGTCATGTATGACAAAAAAATGGGAATAAATTCCATTTGCTGGAAGTAACATTGCTCACTTCTCACATGGTACATTTTAACCTCTCTTTTTCCAAGAATCCCATCACCTCTATATACTTCCAAGATAATTTGAAACCAGCCTATTTGAGATGTGAAAGGCATGTTCCTTGGGCCATAGACCAGTTACAGCTGCCTTCCCACTTCTCCCATCACCATCATTATCCAAACAGCCAGATCTGACCCCATTAATACTTAAGTAATTGCTTCCACGTTTGCCTTTCAAACAGTGAATGTCTCCTTTTAGGCTCTTTATTCCAGACATAGAATACACTTTTTTTTTTTTTAAAAAAAAAAAGGACAGTAGTCCAAATAGACAATGGGTGGTCAGAGTTTCCACTCTTGCTATGAGATGCAGGCTTGGCCTTGACTTCTATCAGTGAAAGAAAAGGCCTCTCCTCTGATCACTGCTGATAGACGTCTTCTGAGTTTGCTGAAGAAAAATAAAGCATGAAGCAGTACATACTCATTATATATAATCTATGAAGAGACAATTTTCTACTTCAGAGCACTACCTATAATAAATACTGATCATACTTTCTGAAATGCCTGAAGAAATGATGAATTTACACTCACTGAAAGAGCGCAGCATTGCAAGCTAAATTCAAGCCAGCTGGCAGTATCTTTTTGACCAGCTAGACAAATTTAATTTACTTTGTCCAGGATCTCTTTATTCTCTCTCTGGTCTTGCTTCACTTAGATGCAATGAATCTTAATTTCTGTTCTACCTAAAATGCTCCTCATTAAGTTCATCAGGAAACAAATTTAGTTATTTCCTTGTTATGTCCTTCAAAGTGAACTTTAATTTTCTGTCTCTCCTCCATAAAGATTTTAAATTTAGAGAGCATTCAGCCCCAATTCTCTAGTTCATTTGAAATCAAATCTTAACAAAAATCCAAAAGGCATTAGACTTCTACTTATTTAGTTATATAAATTGTATCAATTTATTATATTTATATAGATATAAATATAAGATAAACATAATTTTTCCATTTGTATTGCAGTGCAGTTTTATCGCTGCTTTTTTAAACACAAAGCAGTATATCACATATCTACCTATTGAAAACAGGTTTTCACCTGCTTTATAAATACCCTACTGCATTGAAAATATTTTCACAGAATCACTCTCCAAAATCTGCAGTTTTCCTTGGGTTGCTCTTCTCTGAATTTGATGGCAATAGCAGAAACTGTTAATGTTGTTCATTGACATGTCATTCTCTGAAGTGGTTCGACACAAAGGAAAGGAGAGCAAGACTAAAACCACAGGACAACAGCAGTACAGGGACAAATGGTGTAAGATTCTCCACTGGAAACAGTGAGGGAAGGAATCTGACAGATTTAAGGTGGATTACAAGGTATTTGTTATTACAGGAACTGAGATGTGATTTCATCTTTGTGATAACATAGGTATTGTCTGGAAGACCCATCCATTTGTTCCATAGAAAGACAAGCTTTTTCTTTCACAGTAATTAACTATATCTAAGAGGATATGTCCTTTATGTCAATGTATCTCATTTATATCAAAGCAGCTATTAGAGAGTTTGAGTTCAGCCTGAAGCCATGAGTGCCATCACATCTCTTTTCTGCTCTGACTAAATTATACAGGATATGAAAAACATCAGCCTGCCAAGAAGCCTGCAGCTTGAGAGGCTGCTGTACAAGTATACATGCCTGTACAAATAAAAAAGATGCTATATTCCTCAGACAGATTTTGTTCCCCATTTGCATAAATCCTAGGGACATAAATAGTTTCCTTTTCTTGTCTTTTTAAAGATTAAAAGAAACAAGAAATCCCAAAAAATATCCCTGAACAAAGAATTAAATTAAATTTGTCATCATTCTGCAGAGAGCTACTTATACCATAAAATAAATACAAAAGGTTTCAAATAGAGAAACTGTTTGAAGTTCATTGAAAAATACATTTTAAAATTACAAATAATACATTCAGCATAATCAAATGTTCAATATAATGAGGGTAGTTAGCTAAATCATTTGTCATTAGATTCACTGATTATAATTGCTTCCTTAGCATAAGACTAGCATTTACTCCCTAAAATGATAGCTAAGAAAGCAGCAACATAGGGAATGAAACTCACAAAAAAAGGCCTTTTCCCTTTACTCCTTGTTTCAATTTTTCTTCTATTATGTTTGTAGAACAGGCTACAAAAGTAGCTGCCAATAACCTTGGACACAGCTGACTTCAAAGAGTAGTTCTAAATCACAGAATGGTAGGCAGGAAGGAAGGAATGTTTTTTTCCAGAACCTCTTTGTCTACTGGTGCACAGACAAGTTGATTATTACACAGCAGTAATTAGCACCCACACTAGTGGCAGGGATGGATAGCAATTCTCAACTGTCTTTCCCACAGCACGATCCTACCTTTGGAGTGAAGAACTGGGTCATTATGTAGTCAGGCGTGTCACAAGAAAGCAGCATGCTGGGAATATAAAAAGCCAAAAAATTCTCCTAACCTCACCTTCATCTATTATTTTGCTTATTTTCCTTTCAATATTCCCAACTGAAGCAACCGTAACACTGGAAAATAAATTTTAAAGGTGTATAGATAGCCACAGAGGCATTAAAGATGCCTATGAATCTAAAGAACGGTCATTTTACTAATTTCTCATCAGCTCAAAATTATCTGCATAGACAGTTCTGGAATCTAAACAAGTATTTGATGTGCAGTTAAGGGCACCCATAATTAAACATACTTTGCTCTTGCAGTGAAACATATTGCAGAGATCAAGAACCTGGAAATACACTTGATACAGTCATAGCCCTGCATCCCACTGAAAGATCCTGAATATCCTCTCTTCCTCTGAGATACATCCCCTCCTGTGCATAGAAGTATTCAAGAAAGACTTAGAAAGCAGATTTTTTTATTGGATCTCTCTAAGAAGCTAACCAGCAGCTTCTGCAGAAAATTGCATTTTAAGACCATGCCTTAGGAGAGACTAAATTTTTGAAACTACCGTTTTGAAAAGACAAAAAAAAATAAAGGATTAACGTGAACAAATGTTAAATATGGCAAAAGGAAGACTGGAAAACTAAACACCCTTACTACTTTGGACTGAAAGTTTCATCTTGGAGCACCAAATCCAAATCTGTGAGAACTTGGATAAGGATTACAGATGTTGCCATTCCTACAGTCACCAAGATCCATTTAAAAAATTAGTTTACTTTTTGCAAGAAGCTAATCCAAAAGCTGATTTCTCCAAGGACTAAAATAGCTTTAAAAGTCACCTAAATGTTTTATCTTGAGTCAGTCCAAATCTATTCAGTCCAAAGACTGTCTGAGTTATGACCATAACTCAGTTTTTCAGGGTCTGTTCCAACTTCCAAAAGGCCCTGCAGTGCAACCAATTGTGATTGCAGTAATGACAGCAAGATTTTTATGCAATGTAATAACAATTACCTCACTGAATCTGACTCTGCAGGAAAGAGACCTTTATCTAATATAGAAATCATACTCAGAGGAAAGAATGTACTTTAGCTAAAAAAATCTTGAAGTAAAAATTATAATTAAAGTTTATCCTTATGATTTTACAATTACATGACATTAAGCCAAACAAACAGACCAATTAATTAAAGTGCATTAATCAGTTTTCATTATTCCCATCAGCATTTGCAGTCATTGTAAATTCAAAGCCACTATAATATTTAAGAAAACAGTTTCTATTTGCAAAAGTGACTGATTCAAGGTAGAAAAGCCCAATCTGAACAACAAGCAGCACCAAAGGAAGACAACATGGAGAAGACAGATGAGACTAGATCAGCCTCTGTACCAGTCATATGCAGTCTCCTTCCGGTCCTCTTCTAAATGAGGAGACAACTGCTGAGCTATTAAGCACATCATAATTAAGATCTTTAGAATATTTGCTAAAATAATTACTTTCACCTTGGTCAGACTGTATGTTTCTCATTAGCAATTTCACAGATTTACAGAATGTCAGGGATTGGAAGGGACCTCAAGAGATCCCCTAGTCCAATCCCCCTGCCAGAGCAGGAACATGCAGATCAGGTCACAACAACTTCCCTCAAGGAAAGCTTCCCTCCATGCTGTCCATGCCCCAGGGCTCAGCAAGGGACCCTGCACAGCCCCAGGGGCCCAGAGAGAGGGTTCCATCATCACCCTGACCTGCACTGGGACAAGCAGGAGGGATGCCGACAACTAGCAGCACCAGCTCCTCAACTTACACATAGAATCTGAACATAATTTTCTTTTCCTTGTAATTGTTAGAGAAAGAGAATTAGTCCAAGTAAGTGCAATTGGGCTGACTGTGAAAAAGAAAATCATTACAAATATGAATAATTATGGGCCCAATACTGATTATCTCCCAGAAGGTTTAGAAGTTTCATAAAATAGGTATTGGTTGTTTTGGGTCTTCTTTAATAACATCTTTATTCTCATAAAGGACTTCCTGCTTAGATAGGGGATGATGATGCCTCAGGAATTGCAGAAACTAAAATTTACCTAGCCTTAGAATAAAGGTTCCCTTATATTATTAGTTGGATTCAAAAAGCTAGTGTGAGGTCTATTACAGAAGATGGAGGGCATTTGCTCCATTCCACACAAGCATGAAATTCTTTAACTGATTTCCAACTGTCTTTCACACATTCTCATAAAAATGATAATCTTATCATTACTATTTCATAGTTGAGGTAATATTTCAAAAGCCCTGAGGCAAGAACCATGAAAGACAGAAGCTTTTATGATACTCAAATCAGTGTCAAAGAGGACAATTTTGCACCTGGATTTATTGCATCACTTCTGATACTGTGGAAGAGCTGGTCACAGTTCCATAGATATAAATGACTTTCATAGTGAAGAAAGGATTCAGCTTCTTGACTTTATCTGATGGATAAAGGACATCTTGAAATCCACTAAAAACATAACAGTATATATTTTGATTCATCTGCATAGATAATTTTAAAATTGACTCTTTTAAGGCATACAATGGTATCAGAGTTGTCACCCAAAAGATTCAGAATTACTGGAAAAAGTTCTGCATAATGGAACTTTAACAAGACTTCACAACAAGAGTTTAGAAGGTAGCTGAGCAAAGGCAGTATTAATTTTTAATTTTGCTATACTGCTTCGGTGGTGCTAAATAGGAGAGGGGGCAGACGGGGCTGATTTCAAACAGCTGCAGAAGGGAGGAATGTCCAGCGGAGCCTAGGTGTGTGGGATTTGGGGGAAAATGGGATGGAAAAGGGTTGGTGTCAGGCAGAGGCAGGAGAGGAGGAACAAGAAAGATATGTGGAATCTTCCTAGAGGTAAATTGGGTGGGGGGAAATGGAAGGACTTGAGTGTTCTCCATAAGGGTGGTGAGACACTGGATCAGGTTGCCCAGAGATGTGGTGGAGAATCCACCCCTGGAGACATCCAAGACCAGGCTTACCGAGGTTCTGATCAGCCTGATCTAGTGCAGGATGTCCCTGCACAAGGCAGGGGGGCTAGACACAGTTGATCTTTAAGGTCTCTTCCAACTCAAACCATTCTATGATTCTATCTCTGTTGATAAGTAGGACCATATGCAACAAAGTGATTTCATCAGCATTATTATCTAATTGCACCTACTGACGTTGTTGCTGGCCCCTTTGCTTTCTACTGCTGTAGCAATAGAGAAATTATGAGATGGTCACTAACAAGCAATGTATTCCGTTCTTATGTAGAGAAAATTGCTAAAGGATCATGTCACAGAAAACCCATTTTTTTACTAAGTAGGTGGTTGCACACAGATGATTTCTTCTATGTGAAGAGTTTAAGATAGTGTGTTTTCAGAGAAAATTCACTTTTTTGCTTTTTTTGAGTGTAATTACCCAAATGCTATTATCTTTTGCTGATGTGGTTACTTTACCAGATTCTCAGTAACCAAATGTTCTGAACAGACAATAGATGGCTGGAAGAAAATTCTAAATTTTTATGTTTTTGTGACTGGACAGAAATACCAATGGTTAATGTTTCTAGAATGCTAACTTTTTCATAGCATCTTCTTGAAAAATCTGGCTTTGGAGATTAGCAACTGATCAGAGCTGTGAGACACAACACTAAGACAAAATGTATTTCACTAGATTAACAGAATGAATGGAGATCCTAACGCATGAAACAAGCAGGTTCGGGGAATACTAGTGCTAGAGTCAGGAAGAATTTTTTTAAAGGATTTTCATGGAGGTTAAACTGGGCATGTTTACAGAAAAAACAGCACAAAGTCTTGCCCCATCTAACTGATAGAAATCTCTTTAACAACAGTAGCTCACTTCATCTAGGCCAAATACTGGTATGACCAAAGCTTTCTGTAAAAGTGATCTACAACATAAAACTTGTCAAACAAATACTTTTTTTTTCCAAACAGGCAGTGCTAATACAAGAAGGTGGAAAAAAGATCTTAAAATACACTACAGTTGTCATTAATGTCAAAGAGCACTGATATAGATGTCAAAAAAAATATGAAAAGTGCCATACTCACTGAATACAATTCACTTGAAAAATCACTCTTGATACAGCACTGTTTAGACTTAAACAGTTTAGACTCTAGCAAGTACATTGCTTTGATAATGTATTAGAGGAATAGTTTTGCAAGATTCATGAAGAAAACCTTCCAAAGACAGGAACTGGCCTACAGGTAAAGGAACTGGAAAAAGAGATTCTCATTTATCCTTTCTCTTCTCCACTCTCCTCAACCTCTTTTTTAAATTCCTCCTGCTGCTACTTTAATAAGCTGCCTAATAGTTCTAGTGAAATTATTGTATTTCCATCTGATTCAAGAATTTGCAAAGTGAATAGATGTGATTGTACTGCAGTTTTTTGCACCCTTTTTCTTCAACTTGTGTAAGGTGATTTTCACTGGTACAGTGAGATAGAAGAGTGATCTACACATCCTTTTGCTTCACAACTAATAGATTATTTTGTCTATTCTGTTTATTCATAAATTAAATATTCACAGAAATAGAGAGCTGCATAACCTACATAAACTGGCCAAAATGCAAAATCAGATCATATTGTTCTCTAATTCTGATACTACATTTGTGATTACTTAGACATTTACTTTTCTTCATGTGTCAGTTCAACAAGCTGGAAGAAAATACAGCTAGAGCCTTCCTGGGAAAACATTTTTTAAAAGAAATTTACTTCACAGTGCAGAAATAGAAAAAATCAGAATCATGATTCTAAGATCTTATTCAACCATGCAACAAACAACCACCATATAATGCACTTCAGTTTAAAGTTGAGTCATAGAAACTGGACTGAAAAGCAGAACCTAGTAAACTAATGTAAGGAATGTTAATTACACACCGTAATTTCTGGTTATACTGTTTGACTTTTTCTAGCGAGGCTGCATTAATTTGAGCTTGAAATTCTTCTACTGAGACGCTGTCTCTGTAATAATAACCTTCCATGCTCTCCAGTGCTGTGAAAAGAGAATGGAAAAAGAGATAATCAGTATTAAACATTTAGTATTCACCTTCTTTATTGTTTTATTCACACAACAGTGAATTACTTTTTAACCTTGAGACTGTGACCCCACTGTGAGCTGCTGAGCTGTTTCCATATGTCACCAAATTCATACAGGTCTCTCTAAGATTTCATTTACAAGAAAAAATATATTTCTTGCCCAGTGGAAAATATAAAGTACTTGTTAGGTTGTTCTAATTAAAGTACTCCTGCCCTATGAATGCAAATATACTGGCTTCTTTCACAGGCAGACACTGAATAACTTCTGAAAGCCCAGTTTTGGGAGATGCAGAGCAGTTGAACCTCTTGTTATTCACAAAGATAACATGAACATCTTCTGCTGAAGCAAGTAATGCTAACAATGCCCTGTAAACTCCTTTTCAGGCTATCAGTTAAGTTGCTAAAGTCAAATACTTGACTATGTCCCCCTTTGCTGTACACACTTCACCAGAGCAAAAATTAATACTGATACAAGAACTCAGGAACTAAACAGACTGCCATTAAAGGAAGGATCACTCAAATAGGAAACTCATTCACGTGTCAGTACTACCTGGAGTACACAGCTCTGCCTCTACCAACACTACAGCAGCAAATTCCACAGTGTGCGCTTCAGCTCTCCCATTTGGTGAAGGGTTTAACATTGTTATATCTAATTTTATATGTAAGGCAGTTTTCCTCACAAACATGTCCTCCTAATACTCTTGAATCCAAGTTAGCATATTATGTCCTGAACACACATACAACTGAACAGGGAAAAAAAAAAATGGAAGAATGGGTAGGCTCACAGGGCAGTAGCTAAAGGGACATGGTCTACTCAGGACCCATTACAAGCAGAATACCACAGGAATCTAACTGTGCAACGTCCTTATCAGTGAACTTTAGGAGGACATTCAATATCAAATTGGGAGAAACATCAGACATACTAAAGTGCAAGGCCACTTAGAAAGGGACCTAACACATGCTCAAGGAATGGAACAGCAAGAACCTTGTCAAACTGAGGTGGATTTCACTGTCATGTTAGATGCCAAGCTGAACACAAATCTGCAGTGTGCTCCTGTAACTTAGAAGGCCAAATGATTCCTAAACTGTATTAACAAAAGCACAGGCAGTAGACTGAAAAAGTGCTTGCCCTCCTTTACTCAACATTCTTAGATAGCATCCTGAATACTGTGTCTAGTTTTGGGTCCCACAGAACACAAAACCTGTTGATCAACAGGAAATAGCTGAGGGCCACCATGATAGTCATGAGGTTGAACACATGCTTTGTGAGGAGATGCTGAGTGCTCTTGCTCAGCCTATTCAAGTGATGGCTTTGTGAGAGGAACAACTAGCCAGGTGCCATTGACTACCAGGAGGTCAACAAGAAGACAGTGCTAGGCTTTTCACAGTGGTGTAGGTTCACTGGACAAGAGGAAACTGATATAAATTCAAACAAGAGATGTTTCAACTCAATAGAAAGATGACATTTTTTCACCATCAGAGCAGGTTACCAAGAAGTTGTGCAATTTCTATTTTCGGGATACTATTCGATAAACACCTGAGCAACATGGTCTGATGTCCCAGCTGACATGAAGTTTGAGGAGAGATATCTCAAAGTCTCTTGCAATCTGAATTATTGTAGTATTTTATGAAAAACTAAAAAAAATTTAAAGTATGCAAAAATAAGAAATTAAGTAGCTATTTTAAATAAATTAATTTGTAATTATAAAGCATTTTTAATTAAGCTTGTTGTTGCTGAGATATGAATTCTTACATGGGAAGTAGAGAAATCTGAATGCCAAGATCAGTATCTCAACATCTCTGACCCAGGATCAGGATCTTTTTGATTGTATACACTTAAGCATATGGTTGCACAAACCAAATTTTGCAAGTGGAGGGATGTATAATATACCCCCAGTAAAAATTTTGAAAACATTCATAAAATTTCTACAGTCCAAATTCTAAAAATAAATAGACTTGCAAATTTAGACATGCAGCATAAAATAGAGCAACACAGAAATAAGTAGATTGATATACACTGACATTTATCTGATAAAAGGATTATAAAAACATGGTTTTCTAAATGTTCCATTTGCAGACATCATACACAGCTGTATTTTAGGCAGGAAACAGCTTAGGTCTATTTAGGTTGGGGAGCAAAAATTCACTACTTCAGAGAAACAGAAGATTTCTGCTTTTGTAACTAATAAATTTCAGTTAAAGATATGAATCTACTGCATTTGATGGCAGCTCAGCCAAATCTCATAGGAAACAAGTAAAAAATAGAATCTTGTTGCACTCATTAATGAGGGAAGATAATGATTTAAACACTAGGATTTAAGTTCCTATCCAGGACTACTTATTCTTGGAGTTGAACAGGCTACACCAGAAAGCTATCTTTGAAAAGTAAAGAAATTTAGTATGAAATAGAAAGAAGTCTTCAATATTACTGAAAATTATTAAGCAGCTTGATTAAATCTTTGCCCTTTCCTTTAGCTAACTACAATGATGCTTATTTTAAGACTCAAATATTTTGGTCTTTTGGAAACAGAAATGGAAAAAAATCTGCAAAAATAAGTTCTGTAGCACACTGAATCTCTCCAAATCTAAAAAAACCTAGCATTTCCAGGATTTCATCTGAGACGAGGTATTTTCTGTTCTCTTTCATGAGCCGTTTTGTCTGCTATACTGCAATGTGTCTCCTGTGCAGTGTTCTCATTTTCCTCTAGGACTGAAATAAACATATTGAAAAGAAATCCACTGAAGTCTGTCTTCATTAGTTTGTTTAAAAATCAGACTTCAGGGATCTTATTTTTTAAAAACACAACTGCATGTTCTAAGGTTACACTAAGTTCATGTATCTTACTGTTAGCTATTTCCTTTTACATCCTCCTTGTCTACCAGGGACCAAACCCTCCTCAAAACCTTAATTTGTATGCCTGACTTCTGCTTATTCCACATAGACCATGGAAGCCTCCCTCTAAAATCAAAGGTGGCTCAAGGCAATCAGAATCTTGCATTCACCATTTTGGTGAATCAAATTCCATGTTCACAATGACTTTAATGACACTGCAGCTAATGTAGGCTGCCTGCAATTTATGAACAGCCTGAGCATCTGCACTACCATTCATCACTGCAATAATGTTTGCAGTGTGCAACTACAAAAGACTGAAAACACTATTTAAGTCTTCAGAACATTTTGAAGAGACAGAATTCCCTAGGGATAACAGTTCAGTCCTTGAATCCAAAGTAACAGGAAAATATTACAGTAGTGTTTGGAATCCAAAACACTTAAAAGCAATTTTCATTGTCTAACTGCTATCCTCTAAAGCCTACAAAGAACAAAATACTACTGAAAGACAATTCATTCTTTAGTGTCATAAATATAACAAGTAATAAGTAAGAAATTTATACCTCTTTTTTAGATTCACTATTCTCAAATTTCTTAAATTCACATTTTAATTACAAGTTCTCAAATGCCAACATTAAACAACATATTTAAATACAAACCCTTATAGTTACAAAGGATTTAAAGCAGAGTGAATTAGTGTGGTTTAATGAGAGTCGGATACTACATGAAAGAATTGGTTAGGGGAAAAAATATAAAACTCAGGTTACCTTGTGAAAAAAGTACTGGGTGGATTTTAAATCCCCCTCCATTCTTCAGCCTTTGAGGAAGCTGTTCAAAATGGTAGCTATCAAGGTAGAAGTAAACCTTCAGGGCTTGCCGGCTTCCTTCTGCTTGGTATGTGATTGGAACATCTAAGAATACAGTCAGTATTACCATTTCATTAAAACAAATGATACATCCTTTTGCAGGAAATGTTGCACCTAAAATTCACTCAGTTCCATTAAAATTACTGCAGACATAAAAGTAATAGGCACAATATATTATAATTGCTGTTGCTGTGGTCACTTTTGATCCATCCATGATCAGAAAGTAGATAAACCAAAAAGCAGAGTCTGTCATCTTTGCCATCCCACCAAAGATGGCAAAAGCATTAAGCAAATAATGTAGTTGGCAAGATCCTTCTTGTATTCCCTGTAAATCTGAAGAAGTATCAACGTACAGTCCGAAATCACTGGAAGAACACTTCAAGCCGTATTTCATAGGTCTTCTTCAGGTGCATGATGTATAAGGTCAGCGTGATACAGAATCAGATTCTCCTCAGATTTGCATGGGAACACCAATAAATACACAGTAGCTACCCGGATATTTGTTAAATTATTCTTAAACATTAGGACTCCACTGAGAAAACAAGTGTAGTATGACTGAATATACAGAACTGCAAGAGCACATTTCATTATCCTTTGACAAGCTAAATGTCTTAATACATTAATCAGTTGAAAGTTCAAGGCAAATAGCAGTATCATTTTGCAGTTACAAACAATGTATGTTGAGGAATCACTCTATTATGGCAGATAATTAACATTCAATCACCATCAGGCAAAAAACTGACAAGATTTTGCCATCTAGCTAAATCTCTCAGAGGAATTCAGTTTAATTCAATTTAAGCTTTGTCTGTATTTCCTGATTAAGTATCATTTCCATACATAAGTCTCCAATTTGAAAGTAGTAACAATATAAGTCAGTGATCTCCATTTATATTATTGAGGTTTTTGTACAATGTGTATAAATTTTTCCAATGGAAAATACTTCAATGGAACATTTTTCACTATTTTGGAAATCACAAAAAATAACTTCTTTTCTTCAATTTATTAGGCAGAATTAAAAGGAAAAAAAACAATTTGCCAATTCCTTGTACTCTATGACCACAGCTTGGATGACTGTGGTGGCAGCACTTAAACCAACAGGAAATACAGAATTTATTACAACTCTAGAACATGGAGGCTTTCCATTTCTCACTGCTATAGCACAGACAACTCAGTTGGAAGACACAGCAATATGATCAGGTCATGACAGAGGTATGGGGTTAATTCCCCGTCAGAAGGCACTCCTGTAACTCCAGTTCCACTCTGTAAGAAGGCAGGTCTTTGAAATAAACACTCTGAACAGGACCCTTACTGAAATACAGAAATAAATATATTCTTATTTATGCTATTTCCCATCTTACTACCAGCCTGTGCTACTGAATTCTTTGTAGCACAGGCAGCTTTGTGGAGGAGCTTTGTGTCTTCTGTTTCTGGTTACCGCAGAAGTTCTCTCATGTGTGGTCTCAATCAAGCAAGAGAATTGTTTTAGAAAAGCTTGATTTGAAGCAGACATGCTTTCCTCCTTCCCCAAGGGAGTTATGAGACTTAGGAAAAAATGAGGGCTTTTTGCTCACTGAACAAAGTTCACTGCAGGAAAATGTCTCCTGGCTGAAAACATAACAAAGGAGTGGTTGCAAATGAGTGAAGGGCACAAACAGCAGATTGTGAAGGCAGTCCCCTCCTATGAGTTGGGCAAGCACTGGGAGGGAAGGTTCAGAACCCCACTCATCTGCCCCAGCAAGTCTCAGAGTTTCTCACATAATTTAAAAGATAACCTAATAGTGTTTGCCATCTCCTTCCAAAGAACCCTTCCAAGACCTACTTTGTCTTTCAGACAACAAAATTAACTAGGTTTTATCTTTCTCCATCTCATTTCAGTTGCTTTTGTCTATTAAGACCTTCAACTTTCTTTTACACTTGACTCAATAACAACTAGATCTTCAGGGACTTTCCTGATGCAGTCACATATTCCCAATGGAAAATTCACTAGAGCACAGTGTTATCTCCAAGTTTACTGACATTGCAAATGATTCAGCATTGTCCCTGATGTCAGCTATTTTTCAGAAAATCTAGGAATATTAGGAGAGTTACTGATCCCCTAATTCTCCACAATCCCAAGTTAAATAATATTCCCTGTGGCATATAACATTCAAGGACAGAAAAATGTTACAAATACAGAAAGTGCTCCTGAACATTAAAGCTCAGATATTAGTCATAATTACTCACTTGCAACTAGTGGTTCTGGCTCTGATTGTCTGAAGTAAAAAGTTACTTTTTCCAAGTCAAATAGTGCAACCAAAGTGTCTTCTAGCATGGCTTGCTCATCAGCCTAAAAAAGCAAAAGAAAAAGTAGAATAGTCATTGCAGCCAGATGTCTTCCCTATGAGAAATAATGAGAGCAGGATATAAAATCACTACAGAATGCTGCACAACATTTCAGTAGTGCAGAGTATTACCTAATTAAGTCCTAGAAAATCTCTTTGTTTTTATTGGCACTTCCCATTTTATCACTAGCCCAAGATTATTAAAAGTTTATATTATTGTTTCATATAGTAAATTAATAGGTAGTTTATAGCTACCATTACCTGTCAAAGTTTCCAATCAAATAAAAGTCTAATAATTCTTCATGTGGGCTAGCTTGTGAGCTCTTAATGTAGTAATTGAAATACAGACAGAGAGAAACACAGAAAAGAAATTCTAGCTTTTCAGAAATTCTCTTTAAAAAAGTATCATAACTTTAGCAATTCATTCATAAATTACAGATAAACATCTAGTTCACTCTAGCTTGTAGCTCAAAGCACAAACAAGTCAGAGGTGATATCTACTTCCATCTACGAAACTCTCAATGCAAATCAAGCACGTACAAATGCCAATATTTTTATTTGCACCCATGATTCACTATTTGTACTCCTGAGCTAGAGAGTCGACTGAAGAGATCTAGACTAATTAACCTAAAAAATTCCAAGTACATTGCTAACTTTTAAGCACACATTATTGGACCTTTAGAAAGGGAAACAGTCATCCACAAGCTTAGTTATAAAATTAAAAATGCAGGACAATTATAGCAGAAATCAATAGTCACTTAAAGTAATTCTATTCTTTCTAAAAAGAAATCCTCCCCTAGCACCATAAGTTAGCAACAGCCAAAAGGAAACCTGAGGCATGCATTTTTTTCCTCCTTTAAGAACTGCAACAGTGGGAAAGGAAAGAATAGTAAGCTAGCTGCCTATAAAACAAGAATAAACTATAGCTTACTGAATTTTATAAAGGAGGAAAAAAATCAACCCATTGCTTTTCCCTGATCTATATAGTAAAATAGCATTTCCCCCTGTTATTTACAGAAAAAGCAAAGCTGCTAGAAATACTTTGTCTCCTGGCTTATTTTATGAAGCCTCTAGGGATAGAGCAGTTTTATCAGCAGAACAGTCTAAAGCCCACTCAGTGACACGGGAAGCCTTCATACAACTGCCTATTCTTTACTGATTTCTATCCATAATGAGTGTAATTTCCTTCAAATACCCTCGTTTAAACTAACAAGAATCATTTGCAAGCAAAATAATGCTCAGAAGGTATTGCAAAAGTTGCCTTTAAATGCTTTTCCTTTGGTTAAGAGCAGCTAGACACGGAAGATTAAATTTTATTTTCAATTCGAAATGCATACTGCTGCTATCTGATTTTGTAAAAACAGCTAAGTAGCGTTCATTTTCACTACAAAGGAAATCTGTATGATCTTGAAAGAAAAAAAATGAAGTATTCATTGCTGTAATAACAAGTTGTTTTGTGATAACATGACAACTAAGCACATGAAAAAAGGCAAGACAGACACCAATTGAATTTATTCTTGACCTCTAAGGACTCCAGCACCAGGACATGTTGTTGCCACATCCAAGAATCAAGACTACGCTCTCCTGACTGTGCTTTCTTCACATAATCCTCATGCAGGTAAAGAACCCTTCTGTTTCTCCTAGGCAATTACTTTCTCTTTTTTTTTTTAAGCCTCACACCTTATCCTGATATATCCTGTCCCACAAAGTAACTCAACTGCCTGTGATGTAGTTGCTGCCACTAGCTTGATTCAATGCTCCCCAGTAATACCATAGACTAATACTTAAAGACTGTGATTTAGAAATACATCTATTTTTATTGATCTCTTTTTTTGAAGTCAGAAGTTTGCTGACTGAAAGGACAAGAAAAGGAAAGAGGAGCTTTGATACTAGGTCCATCATCTGTTATTTGTATGGACTTTTATACAGAGGAATGAACCACATCAGTTATTTTCAAGTGAGCACCTCCAGAGGTTGAGAAGATTGCCATGGAGCAGATCACACAGACTGCTTCACTGATCTTCAGGTTCATAGGAACCAGTTTAGTGTGAAAGCAGCTTACATAGCTGAAGCAGCACTTCAAATCACTGGGAATTAGAGCATTACGAAGCCTTTTTTCCTTGTTTCTTAAGCCATTGCCCTTTGCCAAGACTTGGGAAGAAACAACATCTTTCCAATTATCCTGACAGGCTATATGAATTTGCCCTAGAACAACAGCAAACTAGCATGTCTTGTTCATAACATCTACAGACCTATAACACTGGAGGGGAATAAAATGATAAAATTATCCAAACTAGGTATTTAATTTATCTTGCTTTACTACTTATCACAAACAAGTGCTGTTTATTACCTCATATTACACTCACTTATTGGGAACAGCCATGATAGCAGTCAATGGGGAGTCAAGGGTAAACTCACTATCTGCAACCTCAAAACAAATATAATACTGTCTTTGTGGGAAACTTATTTCCCAGATCATAAACAAACAGTTCCTCTATCTGCAATTACCCAAAATGCAAACTTCCCAAATAGCTTATTACTTAACAGGCTGCTAAGCACAAAGGACAAAACCAATAACATTTATCTGGATAACTAACTGTACTGCTGGCTCAGGGAACAAACACAGGCTGCGACCACTGGTGCCACATGAAGATTCTTACCAAGTTAGGTGAGAGCAGAGACTGGAAATGAAAGAGAAGACCCGCACTGGCAATCTGTTCCAACCATCTTCTACTGGCCTCAGGCGTCTCCATTTCATATTCTTTGTTGTTGTCAAACATTTGATTCAGGGCCACCATTAGTTGCTCTGAAAAAGCACAGACTGTGGCCACTAGGCTCTGGCAGAAGACCATGTCTCGCCTCAGTTGTACCTCACTATCTGTGATGAGTCAAGGCAATAGAGGAAAAGCAAAAATTAAGTAGGAGGTTATTTACCAGCAAAGCAATGCAACTAGGATGGATTTTTTTTTCATTTGTTTAAAAAAGAATAACAGTCTAACGTTATTATCTGTAAACAACGCTGTACAACCAAAATTGACATATCCTGCTTCACATGATTAAATTAGAAATCAAAAATTATATATTTTATTTAAAATCTGAAATACAAATCAGTTCTTCATAAACAATGTATGTTTGTCTATTAGATTTCAATGTAGATGCCACCAATTCTGTGTAGTTTTGATGTTACAAGGTGAAGAATGCAATACAGATTTCCCTGGTGTAACGTGAGAACCAAATGGCACAAAAACATTTGCTTTCCATGGAAGAGCAGGGATAATCAAAAGCTCTTAATATCTGCATCACCTGGTCAATTCTATAGATACCAGCTGAGCAGAACTGATGAAGACAGTCTGTTGTATAGGACACTGTTGCTCATACAACATATTCCATCTAAATAATAAAAAAATGCCCATATATAAAAATAGGACGTCTATAACATAAGCACAAAGCAGCATCACATATCCAGGAAGCAGCAGAGATTTATGGTGTCAGGGTAGGTACAAGATACATCCCTAAGTAAAAGTCTGTGGAACATTAACAGCTGATTAAAATTAGGGACTAGCTAACCTACCAATTTATTCTGGAGAGAACAGGCATTAGATTAGCTAAAGGTCAAAAGAACGAGAAATATGTTCTCAATAAAGCACAAAATTGTAGTGATAAATATTCAGTGCTTCCATCTCCTCTTTCCTGAAGGTCTTTCAGTATTTTATCATCATGAGCTGTTAGGCAAACATCAATCACAAATGGTAAGGTAGACTTAATCCTTCCAAGCGCAAGAGCAGAAGATTAGGTGATACTGAGGTCTGCCCAGAACCTACAATCTTCATCCTCATTTTTAGATTCATCTGCCTCCAAGAGGCTTAACTCCTTTTACATCTTCTCTATGTAGATGACAAAACTTCAGATGACTGGGTAAGACAGCAGAAATAATTCTGTCCTCTCTAAGTTAATGACAACTTAAAAAATACTTGTGTCAGGCTCCAAGAATTTCTCAAAATAACTCCATTCTATTTGTTTTCTTTCCAAGATAATTTTCTGTCTTCCCCTTGACTACTGATAATAGTGACCACCCTTTTACTATCCATTTTGATTCTATTTCCCAGCATCTCAGGACCTCAGGAAAATTTTCCATAAATGGTCTAATCGGTACTACTTCTGCACTGTGATTCATGGCTTTTTGTTTTGATTACTAAATTAACCTCAGTCTCTTTCCAGTCTCTCAAGTTGCACAGAATCCAGTACAGAATTTTTATCTATACCCATTTCTAAAAGCTCTACCCAACTCCATCTTCAGAAATACCACTGGCATCTCCATTGCTGAAATTTTTCCAGTATCATAACAGCACTCAAGGATTTGAGCTCAATACACATTTTCTCTACTCACTTTGCTCAATTTTAACTTTCTATGCCTTCCTCTACATAGCCTGCACTTAATGCAGCCCTCTTGTGCCTCCAACATCTCATTTCCAAATCTCATTTAATACTACTTGGATATTTGATACTGCACTTTGGACTCTTTACAAAAAAAATTTTGTACAAAATAAAGTATTGAATTTACAAATTAAAGAAATCACACAAATTGTAAAAAATTAGTTAATAAAAAATTAAGTCAGGCATATTTTTCTCTAGTAATTTCTTATTTTAGAACACCTGAGGAATTAATAAAAACTTCTATAACATCTGAAAGAAATCTGAAAACAAAGCAATGCTATTTCTCCTCTTAAAACTGCTGCCATGTGTTATGAAAAAAAACCCCACAAAATAATAATGCATTTACATAGTGGTGTAAAAGATAATTTCTATCATCTTCCAAGAAAATGTGTCTGCTCACTTGAACTCTAATGCAGCTACAAACTGTAGATTATCTTCTGCCATAAGCATATTCTAAATAGTGATTACTGACATTTAATTTGCAGATACACATGCTTATTTTGTGTAGTTGAAGTTATATGTTGTATGAGGTCACGGAAGAATAATACACAGAATAATCAGACTCCTTCCAAAAAAGGGCTTAAATAAGGTATTCTATTAAAGAAAGTTAAAATATGGGCTTAGAATATTAAGGTAAGTCTGAAAACAGATGGGAAGGAAGAGAAAAGATAGTAACAAAAAGAACGAAAGAAGAAAGACAGCAGAAGTGCACTGTGCATGAGCTCAGTGATTTAGCAGTTATTTCATCTGCCAAGATCTAAAAATAAATGGTCTGAGAAGGTAGTCAGAGTAGAAAATAAAAAATAAAAAATAAAAGAGATGTGTATGGAATTGTATTCTCGAGGAATCCTCACTGTAAGCAGAATAAAGTTGTTGATTATCAGGTTATCAAATCTGAGAAATTTCCCCATTCTCTAAACTATCATTCTGTCCAAAAGCAAAAAAAAATTAAAAAATCATAACCATCCACATTCACTCCTAAAACATGTAAAATTACCTGTATATTCAAGAAGTGCCAGAAGTATTCGTGCCTTCACCTCTTAAGGGAAAAAACAACACCACATAAGGTCATGGTTAACAGCACTTTCAATAACATAATAATGCATTTGCAGTTTCACATTTTAGACCATGCTAACTTGAAATTGTTGTGTAGACAGCTCTTGATTTATACCTACAAAATAGCAACAAGTCTCCACTTAATTTTATACATAACTTGATAGTATTGATAATAATCAACAGCAATAAGAAAGACACATGAAGAGGCAACTGTGATCTCTAGAGAAGATTTGTACCACCTGGCTAGGGCAAACCCACCCATGAAGAATTCCAATTCAAAAACCTGCTTTCTAATGATGCTCATGCTATCCCAGTATTTTCTTTTTCTTTTCCCTTTCTCATTCCATACCTAAAATTTTCAAATTATCTTCATTTCAGGGCATACCAAAGACATCCTCGCTGAGGACAGTAATTCTTCACCTATACCATGTACCACAGTACAAATTTAAATGTGTTAACCATCTCTGCAAGGAACAGGCAGGTTAAAAAGTTGGCATAACCTTCAGGTGTGTTAACTTTCAGCAAATCATCTAGGTATCCTGATAATTTGTGAACACGGTGCATAATAGCAAGATTGGAAAAAAAAAAAACGAGAAAGGCAGATTTTGAAGAGAAAATTAATCTGCTAAAGCACTAATGACTGCTTTGCATTCATCTCATTTCAGTTAGATCCAGCAGCTGGTTCTATCTCAAGTTTAATTTACACAGGCCTAAGCCTGTTTAAAACACAGCAGTCTCAAAAAAACTGCCTAAGAGGCACATTTCTTTTCAACACTGAAGTATGTATTCCTGTCCAGACATGCCTTGGAAACTAAATCTCTGAAAGCAATCATTCTGTTCCCTTCTCCTATTTTTACTTCATGCTATTTGTGTCAGGGAAGCCACAGGAACCTAAGCATTTGGGTAGCTTTACATCAAGCCAACTCCTTTGTCCCACAGGCAAATTAAAATCATGACAAAGGTGTGGATCATAATTCCCCAGAATACATCTCAAGAATAAGTATTAGTGATAGCAGTTTAGGGGGCAGGGAGGTAGAAGAGGAATCAAATTACAGAAAAACTACACGAAAATAGAAAGATGTACAGATTGATGGGGAATTTGCAACCTAAGTTGGTATCTATACATGGAAACCCATGTATTTGGTTAAAAAGATGGCATATAAGCCAGTTGTAGGAGATCTCTGACAAAAGCCCACATGAAAATGGAGATAGAATAATTACATTGGGCAGGCAACTTCTGAGATGCAGTGATGAGAACAAAGATAAGGCAGAGTGTGGGCCCTCCTTGAACAGCAGGAAAATAATGCCTTTAATATATAGCTCTCTGACCATGCATCATTCACAAGCTTCACAGATGCAATAAAGTTAGTTACTACAATTTATTAACAGAGTAAAACTTTCTTTTTTAATCCCAATTTCTAAAATGTTAAGAAATGCCAATGGTTTTACTGCTTTGTAAACATCTAGACTCCTTTTGATGAGTATCACCATAACATTATAGTAGTATTGCAAAGAGACAGTTTTATGGGAGATTCAAGACCAAACTTATCTCAGTAATCTCTGCTCAATACTGAGGGTATACAACCAATGTTGAAATGGGTAAGTCTATTGAGTCTGTTTATGAGCAAACAATTTAAGTGAAAAAACAATCTGTTGGGCCTGGCTTCAGAAGGGTGGGGCAATGAAGACTGTTTCTTGAATTTCCATTCTTCCCAAACTGTGAAAGAAATGATGATTAATACTTCAGTATTATTTGGCTGAGGATGAAAACAGACCAGTAGGAAAAATTTGTTCATTTTTCACTCAGTGACAATCACCATTAAAGTAAAAGAAATGTATTTTATAGTATTGAAATGTCAACACATTGTGATTGACTTAAAACCCACAAAATTATCCCTTATTTTTTAATACTTTCTAAGCCATAATCTGAAAATATGATTGTATATGAAATGCAAAATAACAAAAGTCAGAGTTTGTTTGGCTTGGCTAGTTGGTTTTTGGAGGTTTATCTTAATAAAACTTAGCAGAAAGTGATCTCAAATTGTTTCTTAATGGGACACACAGAAATCAGCCAAGAAAACTAAAGATAATAAAAACAAGCACAAGTCATTTAAAGCTAGATCTGACACAAGGTGCAAATAGCTTTATAAAAATAATTTTTCTCATTATTACTGTCTAGAGGGTCTGGAGGAAGGCCTTGAGGATAATGTGAGGGCTGGCGCATCTCTCCTATGAGGACAGGCTGAGTGAGCTAGAAGGACTGTTTGCAAGGGCATGTGGTGATAAGACAAGAGGCAATGGTTTTAAATTAGAACAGGGCAGGTTTAGGTTAGACATCAGGAAGAGGGAGTTCACCATGAGGGTGGTAAGGCACTGGAAGAGGCTGCCCAGAGAGGCGGTGGAGGCCCCATCCCTGGAGGCATTCAAGGCCAGGAGTGATGAGGCTCTGAGTGACCTGATGTAGTGCAGGATGCCCCTGCTCACTGTGGGGGAACTGGACTAGATGGCCTTCCTCTGTGTTTACGCACAGGAAATGAAGATGATACAGGCAAGATTTTATGGAGAGGAAGTCCTAGTTGCCTTCTTATAAAGTCAGGGGAGAGAGCAGAAATTCCCAGTTCACGTTATCAGGAAGTGGGTAACCTAGAGGCAGTAGTGGGAGAGAGGTGGAGGAGGAAGAGTGACAGGATCAGTTGTGATAATAGTAAGTGAAATTCAGTGGCAGGAGTTTGGTGTCACAGGAGAAGAGGGAGCATAATTTTAAAGGGATAATAACGTCACATCAATGACAGACAAGAGCAAGATAGAAGACAGTTTGTCCTGAAGAATCATCATCTTTCTATTTAAGATGACAGGAGAAAACAGTTTAATTTCAAGGAAAGCCACCTTTTCATCTATCAGTCCCATGGTGCTCTGTGGCAAAAAAAGTAAAGACTGGTGGACTTCAGCAGCAACCCAAATACCATAACACATACTGTGTGAACATACAATTCACTTGTCAGAAAACATGATTTTTTTTCTTCAATATCTGTGGCCAACAGAGTGAACCTGAGACACCCAAAATACACTCTAACCTTGTTACTAAGAACACAAAGTGCTGAGATTTAGGCATTTCCCATAGACTACGCTGCATACAGTAAACTTTGCCTAGCAGCAACATGAAGCAGTTGTATCTCTCTCCTTGCCTTCCCCTGGCTCTCTAACAAAGTGTTTATTTATGGTCATGCTGTTCTTACTAACCTTCAACAAATTTTCTGATATTCTGGGCAAGACTCCGGACGCTGCTGGGGAGGTTCCAAGGGTCTTGCTTGATGTGGAGTCGTAGCCTCTTCGGAGAGTTAAGTTTTGGTTCCATCTCCTGCTGAAATTCTAAGCAAAGACAAAAATAGTATTTTCATGCTTAAATCCCCTGAGAAAGCTGCAGTAAGCCATTATTTCTTCTTAATTTTTTTTCACAGCTCAAGGAGGTATGAAGTCATTTAACTCTAGTGAAAGAGAGAATCACAGATCTGTCTGGTCCCTACTTAGTCAAAGTTGAGAGTGTGAGCAGCATTCCCAAACTTCATTCTTTTTGAACTACGTAGGTAAAATGGAAGGTGCCCTCATATGAGACAGAACTCTGGAACTTTAGACACAAATTTAACTCCATCATTAAACTTTGAAAAAAATAGACCTAGTTTATCTTTCAAATCACTGAAGTGCTTCTTTGTATGGTCCATGAAAATGGTGCAGAACAAGAATACAACATCTGAATTGTCCATATCTTGTATTTAACTGAACATTTATCATACCCCTGAAATTACAACATTTTTAAGTGAGCTTGACAGGAAATCAATCAGAAACAATGAGGAACACAAGACAGCAGAAATGCTCTAGGTTTCTTCCCATTATCTAGGTTGTAAAGTAGAAATAAAATGAAAAAAAAAATAAAATAAACAAAGCAAAAGAAGTTTATATGGTCTTCCAGGCAAATTCAGTGAAGGGGAATAACCACAGGCTTTGCGAAACCAGAGAACTGGTGTAGAGTAATTATGCTCTGTTGATTTCAATAGGATTTTGATAATTTATAGAAACCAAAGCTCCACCCTCTGGACATACACAATCAGGTTTTAATGTCAGAAACAGATGCAGAATCAATAAAGTAATAATAAAACCTTTTATTATTATTAATACAACACTCAATCTACAAATATTACCTTGGAGGCCTCGACCTGGTGTGAAGTATTTTGTCTGCTCAAATGCCCTCATCACAGCTGGCCCTTTCAGAAGATTGACAATTGAATCGACCTGTTGGGATCAAGATTCTGTGAGAAAGATGTTCTTAAAAATTCTTTAAGAAATACAGACTACAGAAAAGCAGCTTTCAATTCTAAACTAATGGTTCGAGCTAAAGTAACCAGCTAGGGAACATTAGACTGAATCTAAGAACATGTTTAACTTGCAGTTTTGAACTATTTGCAGAAAACTGAAGGGGAATGAGTAAATACATACCATTGCAGTAAACAGTGGAAAGCAAAAGTGAAAAAAAAAGAAGTGTTTGCTAAAGACATCTTAGCTCAAATATGAACATTTGTATCAAAGCCAAGAAAAATAATCTCATACTTGACCGAAAAGATGCTCCAAACAGCTATGGAGTTTGTCCTGCTTATCATGGGAGATTCGAACACTTATGGGAAGCTCATCACCTGAAAAATATTTTAAACCAAAAATTGTTTAGAATTTTTAGCACATTTTCCAAGATTTTTGTTGCTTACATAATCTGTTTAGCACACATGACTGATGCTTTAGCCTTCAGGATGATAGTAAATGTTCTCCCTACATATTGTGCATTTAGTAATGCAGAAGTAGTTAGAGAAAGAATCATATTCTAAACCCAGCTGGACATGGTCCTGGCTGGACAACTTGCTCTAGATGACCCTGCTCAAGCAGAGGATAGGACTGGATGACATCATGAGGTCACTTCAACCTCAATCATTCTGCAACACTCCTAAACACCAGACTAAATCTTTATGTAACATGCACCTATTAAGTAGCAAAGCACAAAATCAATGAAATGCATTAGTATAAAATTGTTGCAGGGATTCTATGGACAATTCACAATCTCAATGTACTTACTTAATGTATTAATTAAATGCATCTGAGATCTTAGTAATCTAAGAAAAATACATCATCTGAATCCTGTATTTGATAAGAAGCTTTTAGCAGCACACATATCTTCCCTAAGAAAGTATAAAGAAGGAGGAGGACTCTCCTAGGTCACTGCCCTCAGTCACTTACACCCAAGACAATGGGTGATGCAAACTGAACTCTTTCAAAATCTGTGAAAAATTGAGCTTAAAACTTTCCACCTTGCCTCAGTAATTTATAACCTAACTTTATTAATGGTCAATCTTGACTCATTTTTCTTATGTCAGTGAAATATTAAATAGCACTCTTCTCTCCTTTTTTTTTCCTAGCTCCTTTAGATGTCCTTACAGCCAGCAGTTACAACCTTTCAAAAGATTTTTATTGCAACAGATGGACTGCAGTGACAAAGAGCCCTGATCTGGAGTAAGCCAGGTTAGCTTTGGAACTATGTGCAAATTAAGTCATCAGGAGAGTGGGAGTTTCACTGAGCAGTAGCATTCATCATTTCAAACACTGTATCAGGCACCTCATTTGGTAGCTCAGCTTGATGCTGCACAAGTGCATATCAGCCCATTTATACCTTAAGTTCTTGATGTCTTTTTTCCTTTCTTCTATATCCTCTGGTCTTTAACTACGTAAACTTCTTAAAAGCAGATGGTTAGAACTCTATTATTCACAAGGTCTCAATTTCCTTGCACAACATCACTAATACCTTCTTTTCCCAACTCAAAATAACTCTCCTGGTACAAGCAGCAATAAAATTTGCCTTCTTTATGGCCATGTCTCACTGGTGGCTCATATTGAACTAAATATGCCCAGTTCTTTCTTTTCCTAAATCACTCCCAAATTATAAACTCCCAGCTTAGAACAAGCATTTTTTATTGTTATTCCCTGAGTATATGACCTTGTGCTCCAAGCAGTTAAATCCTCTCTCATTCCTATTAGCAGCTGCATTTATTTAAATTCAATTTTTCATGGCATAAACAAGAATGTGCTTCTATGTGGTCTCACATTCCTTCCTATAAACATACACAGCCATATCCTGCTGTCTGGGTGCTGACACAGGCTGGGAGAGTGCTCCACACTCACCTAAAATGCTCCTTACTCTGTGCACTGTCAAGGTCAAGGCCTGAAAGTGGAGAAAAGCAGTTCATTCTAAGAGCTCTAACTAATTCAGTCTATCAATAGAGATGCTGGAACATTGGCTTTCTTTCACAGAGGGACTCTGAAGTGCAGCACTAGCAGGCAGAAGCAAAATGCTAATGCTTCTATTCCCGAGGAAAATGGAACTTTTAAAATAAAAGCAGCAAAACTACTAGGCAACAGAATAAAACTTAATAAAATCACACGATGACAGATTCATATCTGACGCTTCCAAACATACCTGAATCCATTTCGTCACTGTGAAAATATGAACTGCACTGACTGCTACAAATGCTGGTAAATGAGGCAATGGAGTTCCTATTGCTGTTGCAATCACTTAAAAAAAAAGACAAGACACCACAAAATGAAATAAGGAGAAATAAACCCATGCTCTTTAATAGAGGCTCTATATCAAAAGTTTTCCCCTTTTAAATTTAATGAGGCTGTCTGTAAAAATACTTATCAACTATAAAATCTCTACATTTAAGCTATCAGACAATTTGCAATCTTGTTAGGACTTAGAGGACCAGATTTTCAAAATACATGATTTGACTATGTCCCTTCACCTCGCACGTGAACTCGCAGAACAATGTGTACATCCAGTGAAAACAAATCACCTTATCTCTTATATGAGTGACAGCTTTTGAAACTGTGGCCTCAAATGTTTACTAACTCCACATTTATCTTCTGTACTCCTACTCCATAGCTTGCACAAATGACAAAGTATCTCAGGTTTATGACTTGCAAACTAGAGTCCATAATGGGAAGACATTTGATCTATTTGAGTAGCACCAAAGCAAAAATGCCATACTACTTTTTCCCTCTAGCCAAAATATACTTTATGATGCCATCTCTTCCAGCTGTTCTTTTCATTAAAGATGTGTAGAAATTTACATCTGCTAAAACTTCTATGCATACAAAATGTCACCCATACTGGTTTAGTAAGGAGATTAGGGGATTAAAGTGTTGAGATTTGGTTTTTTATGCTCTTTTCACTCAAAAATAAATTACTCTGTACAGAAAATAGATGGAAAACAAATATTTATGCAGCATAAACAGAGTGAAACACAGCCTTTTGCAGTAAAAAACCCATGAATACAAATTTGGATTCAAAGTCTTCAGAGTTATTTAGCTGCATGAAGATCATTTAATTTAAAGGCAGGAAATCCTTAAGTAATTATCCAGCAGAGGGAGTCTTAAAAACCCAAGTGAATACAGAATAATCTAGAAATGTACCTAAAGGATAGTTGTATATAATGACCTGGCATTCATTTTATGAATTGTTTCTAGCTATTCACCAAGATACATATATACCTATTTTTTTACATACAATGCTGCCTTTATAGCATGCACCTAGCTGCTCCCTACTTGTTTTCTTTATTGGTGGAAATACAGAAGTGATCTTTTACTAGTTTTAGTATCCTGACCTGTAACTCCTGGCTAAGTTACGTTTTGGACCTGTAGCAAATGAGTTAATTGAATGGGGAAAACATAAATGAAGCAATATGACAGAATTACAATCATACCAATTAAGTAGTTCAAAAGAAAACATTAGTAACAACATGTTCCCAACAGAGGGTGAACAGTTCCGGAAAGTATTAAGAATTTCTGGCTGAATATTAAGAAATGTTTTCTACCTAGCTCTATCCACTTACTAAAGTCTCTGAAGGGAATTTCAAGTTATTTAAAACTGGACTGTGTGAAGCATAAGAAAATGAAACTCAGGAAAATTAGAAATAGATTAGCTGTATCATTCTGTTTTCATTACATTGTACTGCAAGGTTTAGAATCAGTTTCTACAACACAAAATGAGAGCATTCTAACAGCTGAAATTAGCCCACTAGTTCTAATAATAAACAAAACAGCATTATGTGATCTGGAGATTTTAAGTATTGCCTAAAGTAATTCAAAGAAACAAAAATACTAACCTTGCTTCAACAACTGCTCTGAACTCCTAGATTTTACTGATTATTCTGCAAATCGAAGTGCAGCTATTATCACTGTTAAACAGTCAGAAAGGACTATAACTTCAAAACCCATCTGGACAAGTTCCTGTGTGACCTGGTCTAGGTGCTCCTGCTCTGGCAGAGGGATCAGACATGATCATCTCTTGAGGTTCCTTCCAATCCTTGATACTCTGTGATTCTGTGTAACTGTCTAGACTTAGAATAATAAAATACTTTAAATGAAGTGTCCTAAATCACACCTTCTTTCTAAAAACACTCATCTTGTGCCAACTGGAGAACTGAACAGGAGCAAGCACAGGGTAGTGGTGTGGTTTCTGCACAGCTTGTCACACAGGAACCCCAAAGCACTTTTCAGCTGAAACAGCTGAACACTTTGCATGGGCATTTCCCACAGTTTAAGAACAAGATGGACTTAAACTCTACATTTATTTATGATTAAATTTATACATATATTTCTGTTTCTACTCTGATACAGAGCCCCCATTTACCATGCTGCAGTAACCAAATACTAGCTTACAAAAGAGATCTCAGCAACACAGGGTTCTGTAGAAAAATGATGACCCTACTGAGATTCTAATTTCTGAGCATAATAATGAAGCAAGATAATGAACAAATAATGAACCCTTATTTTACTTGCAGCTAAAATTCTAATTCAGATTTTATATCATGTAGTTAATCAATTGTCTCAAAGCAACAGAAGACAATCTTTGAAAGACCTATGCTTGATATAATTACTTCTTCCTTTTAATTCACAGTAAATGAGATGCACTATGGATTCTAGAGATGTGACAATGCTACAATACTTAGAATGGAAGAAAAACATGTTGATAAATTGGTAATTTTGTCCTTAACATCAGCAAGAGTGTTGGCTCTGGCATCCATGACATTTTTTTTGTTGTTTGGGAACACAACAACAGAAATTACTAGGGTTATTTTCCCTCTCCAAGATAAGTAATCTAAAGCAAAACTTTACAGCTCTGGCTATGATATCCTATAAAGATTAGGGATATCAAAATCTAACAACTAATCTGTACTCACCTAAATCCTATACAAATTTCATAATACATCCTGATTCTATTTACTCCTCTGTTAGAAATGTCAGAATCATTATATTCTGATATCCTCAGATATTCCTTACCACTTGGTAAATCTACAAACCCAAAGGTTTGAGTTGAAAAACTAATATATTTTTACTGTAGTTACCTGTAAGAATCCCTGTTGCTGATGGTATCATGACCAGAATCCTCTTGTTCATCACCTGTCACACTGAAACAGACTTTCTTCCCATTCCTTTCCCCCTTTTCATTATCACTGTCTGCTGGTATTAAAGGCTCAGGCGTTTTACGTTCTGCTTTGGGAGAATATGTTATTGAAGAAAGAAGGCTGTAAGGCAAAAAAGGAAACACAAAACAACACAAAAAGGTAAATCCACATTTTCCTGAAAGTGAGCTAACAAAAAGACTGTATTTCTCATCACTGTCCTCCAATTATTATTGTACAGCATGTGGAGACAACATCTTAATTCAGTCTACTTGAAACAAGGGAAGGAAGTGACACATTCTGCTGTTAAAACGTGTAACAGCAAAAACCATTAGCATTATGAAACACTCCATCTTGTATGAAGGCAATGACTCTTGGGAGTCAAATTCTGCATGAACATAACTATCTTTAAACACAAAACATGTACCTCTCAGGGAAAAAGAAAAAGGCATTAAGCAATCAAAGAAATTATCTACCTTTGTGAAAAGTACATATTTTCTCAATTGCTACTGTTCTAGACATGCCAGTCTGCACCGTATGTTATTTTACTAAAGCATTTTAAGAGTCTTTATTAACATATCTGTGTATATTCAGATATTCAAAGTGTCTTAAGCTACTGTCACTAGTAAAAGTGATGATTACAAGCTTCTGCGACAAGCACAAGAGTGACATCCAGTCAAGAAGAAATAACAGTGCAGCCTGCTACATCTAGAAAATCCACAAATAGTGAAGCAAGAGATTCATATCCTTGGGTGATTAATTCATGTTGAGATGTTCTACTGCCATTTCAAGATCAGAATAGTTATTATGGCCAATTGTAATTTAATTCCTACTACTGAAGTTTTCAAACTAATATTTGTGTTTGAAAGGCAGCATTTTCCCTGCAAAGCATACATTTCAACTACCTGCAATCAAAAGACACTCAATTAAGCTTCACCTCACTCTCCCCTTCCTCTAATAAAGTGCTTAGACACAGTGGCAGTGTTTACTGTAGGATCCATCTGAATGATCAACTGCCAAATACGCTGCAGGATTCAAACAAGTTAGATTTTTTTGCTACACAACTTTTAGTTCTGAAGGGAAGCCAGGGGAGATGCAAATCTTTGAAGAACAAAAACGCTGTCCTAATTGTTATTAAAGCGTACCATTCAGAATTTATTTACTCTTCACTGCCTATTAGCAAGGGAATTATCATTTTAAGTGCTTTAGAGCTCCATCTTAATTTTGTGAGACACTGCCAGTTGAAGTAATTAAATCTTAATCTTCACGAAGTTTCTTCTGCTGTTGTTAGATCAGTACTGAGCAATCTATTTCACTACGCTTTTGAGAAATAAATTCTATCAGAAAACAACCTAATCCTAACCTTCTGCTGCAAGAAGTTTCTGGACTCAAAACACTGACTTTTTGCATACAAAACACGGTGTCCAATACTACATTAAGCTAATCTTTTTGAGTATACAATAACAATTCCCTGACTCTCAGGAATGGTCAGAACTTTAAGAAATTAAGAAACTATAGACTTTGGAAATGAAATAGAGTGGATTCCTGTTGACCACAGAGCAGTGAACATCTATCAGGTCATTCAGGAGCAGTCTCATTGAAATCATGACCTGATAGATGTTTACATGGGGTTTGACATTAACTTCAGGGAAACAAGGATGATAATTAAAGCTTTTTTAGTAAAATATTTCATCAATACTGCATAAACTTCTCTAAGAGACAGAGCGGCATGTATTAATCCTCAATATAGAAAACTGAACTGTAATTGAAATACAGCAGAACTACACAAAAGGTGTAATTTCACTGAACTTGAAACCCACTCATCCACTAGATAAACATCTTTGGGAGTATGTCATGCCTTAACACTTCTCATCACCTTAACTCAATTCTTCACTATCACATAAGTCATCTTTTAACAGATTTCTACAAGGACAGGAAGAAAGATGGGGCCTATATTGTACAGCAGTGTTCATTTTTGATCAACTTGTTATGTTCATTTTTGATCGACCTGTTGGAGCATACATGTGCTTGAATATTGTTTAAGATAAATGCATTATGAAAACATAGTCCTTAGAAAAACAGTTTTCCATACTTATAAAACTCATTTTGTGAACAGAAAAATACAAAAGAGTTTCACAAAAAGTGATGAGGCAAATTCTGGGCAGATCATTCTAACAGTGCTCTTAAAACAAATATCCATTCCAAGAAGACCTTGTGGCACTGCTTGCTGGAAGATGAGATAAGGACAAGTAATAACTTGTACTTCTGCTTTTTCCTGTTTTGCCATTACCATCATCCTCTAGGAAAACAAAAATAGGCTTTGAGTATATCCATTGTAGTACCTTTTTTGTGGATTTTGCTGTTGCAAGAAAATAATCAAGAGTACGAAATAACCATTATGAACTTCAATCTCAGCTCCTGAAAATATCTTCCCCCCAGCAATTATTTGTCAAGACACAGACAGAGTATTATATCCTCTTCTTTTATGTGACTGTTTAGTCACTGCTGCCAAGATCTCAGTAAAAGACTGATGAAGGTAGCTGGAGCTTTTCTTAAGGGAGCTATTCACTTTCCTCTCAGCAGGCAGGCTCTTTTCCCAAGGAAATTTCTTTTTCTTGAGCTACCATGAATAAAAACTGGAACTTAGTTTAACAGAGTTCTATAGCTGGTAGTTCCTGAGATCAATGAAGTGCTCTTAGAAACCTAATTTGGGGAATCCCAAACACAAAGCCAAACCTGCAAAAAACCACCAATGATCATGATTAAGCAGACCTTTTTAGTGTTTGGGATTTTTTCTTATTTATTCTTAAATACCACAAGCACATTTTATTTTCTTTGGAGATGGGTCTGCCCAAACAAAATTGTCTTAGATGTCTATCTCACTCATATCTCATATATGAATATTAACTAATAACTAGAAAGTCTATAAGTATGAATAAAATCGATATGAAAAAGAAATTAAAATCTCAACCAAAAATCCTTACATGTGAAACTAACTCCACACGAAAACCAAATCAATACAATCCAATACAATACCAGAAAAAAAACAAAAATCTGGTCAAATAATCAAAAACAAGTAGCTTTAGGTAGGAACAAGAAACCTATGCAACCTGAGAGCTGTTTCCTGAAGCTTGGAAAGATCACAGAATCGGTGTCAGAAAGGATCTTCAAAAGTCACTGAAGTCCCAACTCCCAGGAAGCAGGGACATCCTGCACTATATCAGGCTAGTAAGAGCTTCATCAAGCCTAGCCTTGAATGCCTCCAGGTTTGGGGCTTCCACCACCCTTCTGGGCAACATGCTCCAGCGCCTTGCCATGGTGAAGAACCTTAACCTATCCTGCTCTGGTTTAAAACCACTGCCCCTCATCCTATCGCTGTATGGTCAGCCAAATGTTCAAGTCTATTGTATACAAAACTATTTCTGTGGTTGTGTGAGCGCACTGAGTGCATGTGAACCCAGAACTCAGCAGAGTCATCATACAGAAGACACCTTGAAGAGCTTATTTTTATATGAAACCTTGTATCAGTGGTGCATATCTGGCAATGGTATTACAACAGTATTGAGATACCATAAAGCTGTTTTAGCAAGGAGTTCACAGAAATACGAGCAGCTGTGGAAAGAGGATTTAGGTCTTTTTTGTATCTATCTGTGTGTCTGTCAGTACCAATTCAGACCAACCTTATCAAGAAGCCATGATTTAAGTTATGAAGATAACAATGGTACAACATAATCCTGTCTCAGACATCCCCTTCCCATGATCACAACCTTTCACAGATCTGCTCTTCGGGTGAAACACACAGCTTTCTTTCATTCACAAACAGATAACAGAGGCTGGACAGATAACACTGCGGCAAGATTTTGGGTATTGAAAGACAGACCATTGCTAACTTCAGTGCAAAGCAGAAATATCCAGTAACTTGCAAGAGCAACAACTTTTCCCAACAGTATTATTATAAAGGATACAAAAAATTCATTCAGTAGTCCAAATCTTTCTATTAGTACTATATAAATTCGTAATTGTAACACTACATTCAGATACTTTGTCCTGAGCAAATCATAGTAATGAGGATTGCTTACAATAAGCAACTGAGTAAATGAAGCCATCGATTTCATCGTGGCCCATGTCATAGAAGTGAACAGAAGTTCTACCTCTTTTGTTAAAAAGCTCAAGGATTGGTGTGTTTAAGCATATACTAGCTGCTGATGTATGAATGTTTCTAATTAAAGCACAGTTGTTTGATTACCTTACAGATTCTTTCTTTTCTTCGTTTTCCTAATTTTTCAGTGGCAACAATGTTCTAATAAAAAACACCATGTACTGCTGAACTGCTCACACTCAGATAGTCCTGGCTTCCTGCTTTCCTGTTCAAGCACATTTAAATAGATCCCTTGGCCATCCTGTTTCCTGTATAGAACTGCTTTTCTCCATAGCAATTATACATTATCAGTCCACTCAAAGAATATAAGGAATAAATATGAAGTCTTACCAACTGCAAAAGGTAAAATTTGCTAAATAAAATTTTTGCACCTTAAACAATATTTGCTACAAGGTCACAGCACAGGAAATTTATGAAAGAAAAAAATGAGTCCATGATTACTTTTCTCAAAAGAATTTTACTATTTACATTTTCAAAAGAAGTAGTTTCTGCCATTTGCTTTACATACGTGATCTTTCAGAACTGAAAGGCCCATAATCCTTTTCCATCTTTATCATTTCCCACAATTATCCTAACAGACAACTTAATTCACAACTAGAAAAGCAGTATTTAAATCCCTGTCCTCATCTAGAGTGTAATGAGACTGCGGCCCTCCCACATTCAAGCTTAGTATGACAATTTCTCAGTATCTCTCCCTAGATCCAGAGTTCTTCATTAAGACAAATTTCTAACAAAACTAAATATTTCTATAGGTGAAAAATGCTTTCACCAGAAATTAATCTTTGTGACTATTCAGCAATAGGTGAAGAATTAAATAAAAGCTTTTTTAAAATTATTTCTACCCTCTGTTTCCATTCCTAGTGAAATTTTAGGTGACATGTGGGCCTTATATTTCACTCTCATCAAAATGAATCTAAAGAAAAGCTACCAACTAAAGGTAGGAAAAAATAGGGGATCCTGGGAAAAAGACAAAATATAATATTACCTACAATTAAATGTGTTGCCTTATTTCAAGTCTATCTGAAGTCAAATTTGATCTCAAGCTACACAAAAATGATACACAGATCTACCCTACCTCAAGGGGAAAAATAAAGGCAAGTCCATAGAATAACATTTACTTACTCGTCTATTTGACAGACACAAGTTTCCACTTCTTTCAGTGCAGTTTGTAATTTAAGCAGCAATTTTTGATAGACATCTTGTGTTTCTAAGTCTTCTTCTTTCAAAAGGTACCTCAGACCATGGCCTTCTTGCTGGCCAAGAGATTGTCCTGAAGGTGCAGCCATAGTAGTAATGGTATGCTGAACATAAATCATGGGATTCAGTTTTCCTGGGAATAATCCAAAGGTATTACATCAATATCCTTTTGTCAATGTGAATTTTTATGTCAGTAAAACAAGCATTGAAAAATTTATGGTGAAATTCGGAATAGCCTTTATTGTGCTTTAAAACAATGTAAGTATTGAAACTAGGGGAAATTCACAGAGGTTTATCCTTAATTTTAGTATCTGGAACATAAACCTAAATGAGTTAACTTTTATGATTCTATATCAGAAACCCTGGAAGTAGCTCTTTCAAGCTCCACTGACTTACCTTGCTCAGTGTTCTGATTTTCTTTTTCACGTGAAGAATGCTTTCTGCTGTCTAACTGTACACCAAAGGCACTACCAAGGGAAGTTGATGTTTTCGGGTAAGACACCTCCATCACATTAATATGGCAATTGGTTGGACAGAAATCACTGCTGTGAAGTGGTGAAATCTTTGACTTAGCTTGTTTAAAGGTAGGCCAAGCTCTGTTTTTTAACACTCTTGAAAACTGAGAAAGAAAACAAAATTTTGATTAACACCTTTTGATGTGTCAGCACTTGTCCAACAAAAATGTGTATCTGACTAGAAACTCATAATATTTCAGGCATCCTGGACTTCAGATGCCTTGACTTCATAATTTCTATCTTCTGTCACAAAGGGAAGAAAAAATATTTTTCATTTTATTTTTGAGGGGTTGTTTTTTGAAGTAAATTATAAATTTTACAAATGTAAATAGTCATATAACAAGGAGTCAGAATTTCCTTTCTTTGATATATAACTGAACAACAGTGTCTTCCTAGGGAGAAGGTCAGTAAATGCTGTATGATCCAGTGCTGGACTGCACATGACACTTATAAACACCTGCTGGCATAGATGTTTTCAAGTCAATGTCTTGGAAAAATCTCTGAAGTTCTTGCCTCAAGATGTAACAAAAAGCACTGGAAGCTCTGTTCCATGAATTTTATAGTCAAGCGGGCTGACATCCTCTCTAATGATTTCCTATAGTGCATTAGGAGTGTTGCCAGAAGACTGACAGAGGTGGTCCTGCTCCTCTGCTCAGCACATCTGGAGTACTGTATCCAGTTCAAAGCACACCAGAAATAGAGAGCCATAGGTACACTGAAGAGAGTCCAGCTAAGGATCACTAACATGGTTAAAGGGCTGGATTTTCCCTATGGCAAAGATCTGGCACAGTCCAGCCAGGAAAAGAGAAGGCTTAGGGGAATCTCATCACTGATTTCAAATAACTGAAGGGAGGATGCAAGGAGGACAGAAACGGGCCCTTTTTTGTGATGCCTGGAGACAAGAGGCAACAGGAACAAATCAAAACACAGGACAATACCATATGAACATTAGGAAAAAAATTTCTACACTCTGAGGATGATTAAGCACCTCCACAAGTTGGCCAGATGACTAAATTTGGACTCTTACAAAATACACCTTCTTCAGAATCATATAAATCATGAGACCAAGCTCTCCCATTGTAAAAAGAGACTTGTCAGTTACGAGTAACAAAATGTGTCCTTTTACAGTGTAGTTTGGGGGAGAATATTTTTGGAAAAGACGTAACCAATTCTAAGTCCCTGTTATTTTAATCACAGTATCTATCTACTCAAAATATTGCACAGACCTACCCATCAGCTAGCTCATGCACAAGAATCTGTTTTAAGTTACTTTGCAAAGTTTCTTCCCTACTAAATGTCAGTTCAAATTCAAATCATTCAAGTTTGGACTAACACTTCAATTGAACAAAGGTATATCCCCTCTGAGTAATAACAGGGGTTTGAGCTGGGATTTAAATTCGTTTATTTTGGTGTCATATCACTTTAGTCTGATGAATATTTGACTAATGAATTACATTTAAATCTCTGTATCAGGACAAGATCTGGAAAGTTACAAAAAATCCAATTATGGAATTGTTCAAAGGCTGAAGAATGTACAAATAGTTAAGAAGTGCACTAAGGACACTCAATGATGAAAATGTTCTAGCAAGCAGTACATATTTCACATCTCAATCTCCCACACATCCTGCTCCAGGGAGACCAAATGCCTGGCTACAGTTTAATCAGGTCATAAGTCAAGCCTAAGATTCTTTTCACATATGTGTTGAGAAACATCTGGGATTCATGGCATTAGCCTCAAGATCTATTATGAGCAAAATGTTCTGATAATAATAGTAGTAGGAACTGCAGAAACCTACAGGGTTTCTATTTATAGAATTCAAACTTTCATAGTGAAACCAGGAGCCAAGCAGGGCTCAGCCACTCCAAAAGTCTGCTGTAACTATGGTTACCTTTACATCACCAAGAAAATGACATATCTGTTCCAGAAATTCATGGCATTACTAATTGTCATTAAAAGCTGTAACTGTGAAACTACTGATTTTTGAGCAGATAAGCTTGAAAGTACAGATTGTATCAGTAATATCTGCTCCTTGACAGAATAAACACAAGAAAAACTTCTCTAAAGATGTTTGTTTCATGTCTAGCATAACACAAAATTTCTTTTGTTACTTTGACCTCTCATAAAGAGACTGTACATCATGCTCGATTTTTTTTGCCTACAGGAAAGGTATAAACCACTTGTAAGTTACTTTAACTCTAAATACACTATTATTAATGTTAAATCTAGTGAATTTGTCATATAATATATTTGGATTTTGAACCAACTTTGAAAATAGATGCCAGTAACTCAGACAAACAACAGAATGATCGGATGTTCAGTAATAAAGTATGGTAATCTTTTTTATGTTTCCTTACATAATTCCTCTGTTGATTACATTTCTCATCAGAAAGCACCTTGAAAAGTCTTTGCAAGGCCTCTATTTGTCCTCCATACTACTGAAGTTATAGTTTTTCCTTAGTTTTTCCTCAAAAACCAGGAAACCTTGTTCTTCTCTCCATGCAGCTTTCAGAAGTGTGTGAAGCTTCTATATTGAACCTCTTTTTCCTCATCTTCCTTTTTCCTCCAATTTCTTGCACATTAGAACAGATCAGTTTGTCAACTTCATACCAAAGATCCCCAGCTGAGGTAAAGCAGGGAAGAGACAGCTCTACATAGCCATTTTGGACCCCCTTCAAGTTATTTCTGAACTCCTGAGAATTAGGTTGTATGGAAGAAGAACCAAAAGCCAGGGTGAGAAAACAAGTTTGCCTTAACAGCTTGGCAAATGGTCGACTCATTTACCCTCTGCTTAGCTAAGCAACCATAAAGAAATACACTGACAGGAACTAGAGGTCATACTCCAGGTTACTTCATTCATTCACATCTCATTGGTTTGTATCTGAAGTGTATGTAAGTCAGCACCTTCTACTTTTTTCTATGCTATAATGTTCTCTTAAACCACATTAATCTAACAATTTACAGAGTTATTACTACTAATTACTATGATGCTAGAAAAAGCCATAACCATTTGAAGGGCATGAAGGATGAACAAAAGGACAATTTTTAACGTGAAATTAAGATGCATTAGAAGGAAAAAAACCTATTCTGCTGTTATTGCATAATATTTTGGTTAACATCTGGAAATTCACTAGAGTATTGATTCAAGGCATTTACAAGAACACTGAGCCTTTTGTGGGAAATATGCATCTGACTGTATCTACAGCTGAACACAGCAAACAAGAAAGGATACAACAACCAGTGCCTAAAAGAGGGAATAATAAAGAACATAGTTTGAAAATAATTTTTAGTTTAAGAATTTACTCCTCTAAACTGATAACTTTCCAGCCATATTTTTGTCATTGCAATAGACATTTTCAAGAGTAAATCAAACTACCATTGTACTGGTTTCCCATTGCAAGACAAATATCATTATGCTTAGGACATGTTGGTCATACCTTTTTATAACTGGAGATTCTTCGGTAGATATGCTCAATTTTCTCACTGCAAATGACACTGAATTTACTTTGAAGCTCAATGGGGATCACTTCATTTAAAGAACTGAGGCTGTTGCAATTTTGCACAAACTGTTCATCACTTTTTGCCAGTGCTTCAAGAATCTAAGAAAACAAAAACAAGAACAGCATGTTATAGAGTAAGATGACTAAGATAACTTCTTGTTTATCAACCCTTGCAATTAAAGCTGAAAAAGACGGATAAATCAGTTACCTTTTAACATTACAGGCAATGCTGCATAACAACAATTACTGAAACCTTGGAAGTAATGAGGTTTCTTAAAATCTATCCCTTGCATAAGTTATAGCTATAATAAGTACTTCCATTTGGCTTCTCATGACATCATCTGGTAATGGACTTACTACAAATTGCCTACTAATGTAACCACTATGGCTGCTCTAAAATACATTATCTGTTGTATTTACCTGAGCAGAACATATTATGCAAACCTGATGAATTAATTCATCGCTTGTAGCAAAACTCTGGTCTAGCAGTATAAATGACATAAAGCATTTACTAGACCAGCTCTAACAAATCTCCTGATGCTGGTGTAAGAAGCTACTCCACTCTCAACACAACCTGCTCCAAAGTGAAGTCAGGGAGATAGAAAACACATGCCAATGCATTGGTCATTTCAAAGATCAGTACATTAGCTAACGCTTCTGATAGAAAGATCAACAGAAAAATAAGTTTGCAAATATCAAAACATATGCCAAAGTTCAAGATTTTATGTTTTTATTAAGCATGCTTAGTTAGTGTATGAAAAGATAAAATAAAACTTAGCAAGAGAGGTGTATTACTGCATTATATCTCGAGATCACCCAGACAACAGTAGCTAATTTTATCACTTGGAAACCTTCACCAAAAAAAAAACAAAACAAAAAAAAAGCAAAGCAAACTCAAAAGTTGCACTTGTTCTTTTTCCTCCTCTGTGTTTTCACCAGTGTGTGCACCTGCATTATTTTGCTTTGAGACATAGGAAAGACAGATGCTTTGGTACTCCTGTTACTCTTACTGATAAAAAATGTATAAATTTCATATAAAGTTTTGATTAAACATTAGGAAACTACAGCCTACCTACACAAAGTTTTGACATTTCACTGAATCTTCAACTTTCTTTCATGATTTGATAGTAAAAAAAAAAAGGGAGGGGAGGAATGGAATACATTAAAGTTCTTCAATATTTGGTCAGCTTATAGGCTCAGTTTCTGTATGACACTGTAGCTTTTACTTCCTGAGTACACAGTAATCTTTCAAAATGTAAAAAGGACAAAGGTGATCAGTCACAAGATATTCACTAAAGCACATATAACCTTAAGAATCAGTAGAATATTGCTCCATTAAGCATAGAAAGAATTAATACATACAAAAGTTCCTTAATACCTTTGCAGTCAAGCTGAAAAATCCCTTTGGTTCTATCATTTTTTCTAACACATGGCACTTTATTCCAGCTGTGCTGTCATATTCGTAAACCACTCCATACTCCAAATGAACATTGTCTACAGTCAGACTCACATGATCTTTCTTCCCATCAATTATTGCCATAGTGTTAAACTTGTCAATCACCTCTAGAATAAAGAAAAATACAGAAATCAGTCGAGGAGGGTTGATCACAAAAAAAATTTAAAAATTCTAAAACCAGATATGATCTGATAATTTTACTTTAAAATGTCCATTCAGCTACCACCTGAATTATTTAAAAATCATGGCAGCAGTAGGTTTATGAATGATAAAATTCTTCATTGCTAAAGAGGGTGAACAGACAAGTCACAATAGTGTCCCTTAACAAACAGATATTGAGGAAGACTATTTCAATTTAATTTATAATTCAGAGTCAATTTAATTTATAATTCAAAGAACCCAGAAAATGGAAAATTGAAAACTTTTAAATAAACTTGAAGAAAGTTGCCATGAAAGATATCAACATTCAGAAATTACAATATCAGCATTTACCCAGAGTACATAAATACATCTCACATGTTAATCATCTCTTTAATTACCATGGTGAGTATGAGTCCATTTTTTTTTCTAAATGTTAATTGCTTGCAGATAATCTGGAGAATTTGTTATTTCTCATGCAGTACTAATTCATCCAATTTTGCCTTAATTGCTTATTAGTAGTGAAAAACAGGTAATTCATGAGATTATGTATTTCATAAAAAATTGAACAGATTTTCCCTACGGTGTTTGTCGAAGCTTTTTCTTAAAATGGGAAATGAAATTTTCAGAGAACAGCATGTTAAATTTACATCTTTAGAATACCTATAAAAAAGTAAATCCTTAGGTAAAACACATCTTATGGTCTGTGTGTGGTTTTCTCTCTGAAAACAAAATCCACTCCCTGTATTTTCTTTGCTGCTAGATTAACGTTCTGAGCTACAAGGTTATCAAAACAAGTATCACATACCTTCCACTTTGCAGTCAAAGGCATCACCTCCATCATCTCCAGAGGGCTTGGTGTTTGTTTTCTGAAGATCTTCCTGTGCACTTTCAATGCTGTTGTAAATCCACTGTATAGAGTCTTGCTAAAAAATATAAATAAACAAAAAGGATAGCTAGGAAAAGCTTCACAAGTGCAATTAACAGCAGCTTATTTCACTGATCTCAAATATTAAATAGTTGCTTTAATTTTTCTTTAATTCCCTGGTTATTATCAGCTTTATTACCCTCTGCGCTCTAAGTTAAAAACAGTATTATGAAAATCACCAAGAATTCTGGTTTTGTCTAAAACCATGTGAGGCATTTTGTCTACTTATTTTTTATTCTAGAGCACACTGTCATGAAATAGTATGAAATCTATGACAGCATGACACCCATCAATTTCATGTCTCTGCCAAAAGTAACTTAAGACATTTCAAATCAAACTGGAGACTGAAAAAATAGGAGACAAAAAATGTGGGGGAAGCGGGAAGAAAGAAAACAGACTGCTTTTAGTCTTGCTAAATCTCCTGTGTCCACAAATCTGTTGGCAAATATTATGGAATGCCAATCAAAGGTATCACAGATCCAGTTAATCTATCAGCTACGCACCCATGTATCGCTGGCAAGAGGAAAATACAATGCATTACCTACATTTGCCTAGATAACAATTATTTTCCTGTTTTTCCCTTTCCTGCAGATAAGAAAAACTGAAAGAGTACAGAATATCAAGCCCCAGAACTCCAGTATCAAGTGTGACTGCATGGCATATGTGGTGGCCTGTTCATATCGCCTTTGAATAAGCCACGTGTACAGCTTACATCTTTGTTCTCTCCCCTCAATCAACCACATGCCCAGCACACCCTTATGGAAGGGCCTATCAGCCACAGCATTCTCTAGGCTTCCCTTTTCCTTACACATCAGTGGTTTGACAGTCTGTTAATCATTCACTCTCCAACAGCTAAGGCAAATACATGACACAATTACAACTCATCTGAATTCTCTAACTTTAAGAACCTGATTGTAGGAAGAATGCCAAGTTAAGTACAAATAGCAAAAGTTTAAGATTAATGTTACAGTTTCCACACAAACTTACAAGGACTTCATATTACTTTTCACTACAAAAAAATACAAAATAATACCAAAAAAATCTTTAAACTCTTAAGGCTTTATATCATTAAGGTAGTATGTGGGTTATCTGGATTCATCCATGCCTTACTTTTCCTTCAGTGGCACATAATATCCTAATAACAAAGCTTACATTTCATTACACTCCACTGACTGCTGAAAGACACCCATGTACAAAAGACTGATCAGCACAGACTGATCAACAAAAATGTTTCTGAAACCCACACTCTGCAGGTACACCTGAAAGCTTGCTGCTTAGGTATGGAGTCAGCTTGCCAGTATCTAACAGGGGATTTATTATGTCAAAGGGTTCCTTCCTTATTTGAACTTAATGTGGCCTATTTGGAGAATTAAAATGGAAGTCCCTCTTTCAAAAGCTACATAAAATACAATGCTGTATGTCTCAGAGCAGTGTTGTCAAGCACTACAGAAGCACAAAGAAAGCATCAATCTGTCACATCAAAAGTTCATTGCAAAAGCATTGTAATTTCAAGTACTAAAATCTGCTTTGGATTTTCTTTATCTAGACATGAAAGAAAAAACATAAATTTTGTCCAGCAAAAGCTACTCACTTATTCACACTACAAGAATTTGAAATTAAACTTCATGCTTCAGGCAAGCAGGAAGACTCCTCACACTGAGAAGGGCAATTTATAGAGAGACAGAAAGACCCCCTAGCAATCAGGCAATTGCCAACAACAAGAGATACTGAAATTCATGTTAATTAAAATATAGGCTAATATACTGTACTTACAAAATAAAAGAAAATTACAGCCATCTTCCAAATAATTCAAAATGAAAATTTCTATGTAAGAAATTTATTTCAGATGTCTTGACATCAGTGGGAGTACTGCCATTTATCTTAGTCTAGACAGTTCACCCTTAGCATTTGATAGCACTACATCCTAAATGAAGTTTTTCTCATCAGTCTGGACAATTTTATTTATTTGTGATTTGCAGAATTATGATCAGTTACTTGTTAAGACTGAAATAAGTACTCTGAATCAGAAAATATCTACTTCAACATATTTCACAAATAGACTAAAAAACCCAAAGTAATTTTGCATGCCAAAGCACTCATGCTAGCCAACATAAATCAATCCTCTTTGGATGCCATTAATCTCCACAGGAACTCTGTGCTTGCATAAAGAGAGAATGCACCTGCTATGAAGAATTAAACATCTTTTATTCTAGACAGCTTCGCTAGCGGTGCAAAAATCCCCGTCTTTATTAGAGCACATCTTCCTTAAAAATAGGTGAGCTGGATCTTTCTATGTTATGTAGCAATGTCAAATCTGTATTAAAATTTAAATAAACACCCAGACATTACTATGAAGACTGTATCTGCATGACGTAGTTCTAACTCTCACTCATAATTCTCATATGTATGCAATAAGGGTAGAAGGATTTCACTCTTCATTTTAATTGGATTTTTCTTCTCAATTAACATGCGCTGGAAGGGTTTGTGAAGTTAATTACATTGATTCACAGTTTATGAAAAAATCGCAGGATCTTGGAAAAATTACATTATAGAATCCAGCTGGTTTTGGTTTTATTCCTTATTTTGTCTTGGAAGCCTTAGATTTTCTCCTAAACTAACATGAGAGAGATAGCAAAATTGAAACTTATATTTTAAAAAGTAAAATTTTGTGTCCTGAATGTACAAGATTAGGATGCAACGAGAACACAAACTTCTATAGCTAGAATACAGACACTCTGCTCTCTATGTGCTGAAGTGCACACAATTCTGTAAGAATATCAGCTTTTTGCATTGCATTCTCCTGCTGCTGAAAACCCTCTCCATTGTGAGAACAGACTTTGTAATGCTTTCTTTCTCCATACGGCCACAGAAACACTTGAAAATACTTCAAAAATTCCACATCAAAGAAATCAGCTATAACCTTGTACTTCTTTCAGTGCAGAATTTAAAATTACCATGAACATCAGCAATATATTGGGCAGTCTTCAGCTTTCATAATTCAGCTGGTTTCCCTTTCCTTCCATTTAACACTCCTTCCCCCTCATCACACTCAAAAACAAAAGATATGTGGTCAGAGATGCACAGCACACATTACTTTTAGCAAAAAATTTTTAGAAGACAATCTGATGGGGTAAAGAGTGAGACAAACCTGCATTGGTCGCCTGTACTTCCTGCACGCTGTGACATGAGCAATCACACTTGCATGAGTCTCTTTGCTGACATTAATTCCATTCACTTTGATTATACATTGGCCAGGGTGGAGACCTGCTACAGCTGCCACTGTGCCTGTAAAAAAATCCATCATAGTAAACAGACTACTCTTAAATACATCCTTCAAAGACTACAGTCCAAAATCCTCATTTTTAAATCAGAATCTGCTCTCACGGGTTCTTATTATCCCCTGACCATGGAGCACTTCTGTAGTCTGGTGGATTCCAAGCAAACAGTTCCCTATCAGATGACTGAGAGAGATCAAATTATTTTCTAAGGGTTATTTTGTAAAATGAGTGTTGATTAGTCATAAATATTTGAGGAAAAATTATCTTAAATAAAAGGATTTTAAAAGGACACAAAGGCTTTAGCTTGAAACTCACTAGTTATTTTTTCTTAGACCACTTTTGTTCTGCATTGTTTCATATGCTCCAAGCTTATGAGCCTCTTGACTATTTTTGGGTGACTATTTTACATATAAAGCAGAAGCTTTCTGAAAATTCAAAATGAAGTATCAGAGCATGAGTTTCTTCTTAAACATGAGAAAAAAATATATAAATCCAAAAACATTCCCAAGTAACTTACTCTTATTTCAACCTTTTGACCAACTTCATTACAACAGAGCACCTTATAGCTTTAATCAAGTTACCCAATGATAATCAAGTTGAAGATCTTATATTTAATAAGGAAAAAAGCACACACACAAAGCCACAAAATATTCTTTTTGAACAACATAAAACATAATGTTTGAAGATTTATTTTCACAATAAATAATCCTGCTGGAGTCTGACCTTAGTTTCAGCTACCTAAACTTTTGTCTCCTTATGTGTCTCTTGATACTGCCATGAAGGTACCAGGGAAGTCAAAATCTATTGCCTGGAGACTGAAGGATGAGGCACAGAAGCTAGATGCTTTCAAAGAAAAGGCAAGACTGAATCTGCAGGGCAGACAGATACAAAAGCTGTGTCGTGGCTTGTCAGCTGAGTACATTTGACTAAGAAATAATATAAGGAATACATTTGGATTTCCCTCATTTCAGGTATTATGAGGTTATACGATACTTGACTTTTAAATGTAGTATCAAAAAAAGTCTTTGGAAGTAACACCATTCACAGCTATTGCAGTTTACAAAAAAGAGAAATGAGATTTAAAAATAAACCTTTTAATAGGCCTTCTTAAATGTCTCTGTCTCAAAAAATAAACAATCAACCCGCTTTCCAAAAAACCCAAGGTCCCAATTGAGCTAAGTATTTAAGCATATGCTTAAAATCTTTCAGGTTTAGCAAACCACACATGTAAGCACTTACACTCTGTTCAGGCTAATTGGGATAAAGTATGTCCTTAATGAATAAGGATAGGCAGTTGAATTGAGATCCAGGTGCAGAAATAATTATCACATCAGCTCAACAGTCTGTAGTTTATTAGACTTTCTCTTGACAATCTACTTTCTGGCACTACAGCCTAGAAAAAAGTCATCGAGCTCTGCTCAAATGTGGTGCTTTGCAGATCAGTTCACTTAAAATTCCAGTTACAAAAGGCAGAGTAGGGAAAAGGCACAACTGCACCACAATAGCTAAAAATACAGTGTTAGCTCACTCTACCATTAACAACATATCAGGATAAAAAAGGCTGCTTCTATTGCTAGTGTACCAGCCAGGCAGATATTGAGTTAAGGATGGCAGGCATTTGACAAGCATATAAAACAGTATTCAGAGGAAACATCTGCAACTACTAGGCCAGACTAGGTCACCAGCACACTTGAAAACAACTTGAGAAGTGCATTTTCTATAAAACATTTTCAAAACATTGCAGAACCTCACAAATTATTACTTAAGAAATGAGTGGTTCCCAATACTCAATTGCTGTAGAACATGATTTTGCATCCATCAGCTATTCCTTAGTCTATAAAAGATGCAAAGCCTTTATACATTCTTATCAATTCACCCCTCTCCTCTTGCATAAAAACCCCATCAAAATACAAAACCAAAACACTAATAATCAGGAAAAAAAAAACCTTAGTAAGCTTTAGATAAAAGAATGTTAAATAATCTTATTCAGTCCTATTTAATCCTATTTGTTACTTTGTGGGAAAATACAAATCTAAGCTGAAACACTATACCTAATTGTGATTTATCTCAGCCATGCAATTTAGATAATAAATGTATTTTTATGACTATCATTGACAGCTCTTACAGCTTACCTCTTCCAACTGCATGGACAACTGATGGGCCAAAGCCTCGGATTTGGAAGCCAAGTCCATCAGCAGAGTCAGGAATCTTCACTGTCCTGATGATACAACCAAGGATTCAATATGAGTGTAGGAAAAGGTACCATTTTTTTACTCAAGACAGAATCAATGAATAGGTTAAGACAGTATTATTCAAGACTCTACACTTCCATTCGATTGACAGTTCCAGATTCAATGCCATTCATGCATCACTGATGTCAGAATTAAGAGTAAGATGAGATACAGAAACCAACCAGAGGAAGGCAGTGCTATTTCATAGGGAAATTCAATATGCCAGTTATGACCAAAGGAAAACCAGTGCATCCCAAAATACTGTGATTTGGCTAAGTTGCCACAGCACAGCAACACTGACAGCCCTGGGCCAGCAGGCAGCCTCTCAGCCAAGAAGACAGAGTCTGGGGACCACAGATCACAGCAGTCCTTGCCAGAAGAGTGAGGAGACTACATCAGTATTACAATTTCTTAGCACCTAAGTTTCTGCTTCAAGAATTCTACTTAAATAAATCTTCTGTTGCGTATTTTTATTTTCTGAGCAGCTATGCAAAGTACTAAGAGACATAAAGCAAGAATTGCTTATCACTGTTTACATAACTTGCAAGCATATGATGCTACACTCCTATTTGGTCTAAGTGTAGCAGTAATAAATCTACTGAAAAACATAACCATAAAAAAAACAGTTCTGAGAAATAAAGCTCACATCTACTCCTTAAAATGAAGCCCTGAGGTTGCCCCAAGTAATACAGCACATTCATGTGATCTCCATTCGGGCTCCAGAAAAAGCAGTAAAGTGGCTATAGTTAAGTCATGCATAACAGCCCACTGACCTAACTTTGCAGCCTTTGCTTCTAGAGCTGGTTCTATTATTTAAGGGCAATCTTTAATATGAAGCTAAGGAAAACAGAAACTACAAACACCTCTCCAAATATAAAAAATTCCCAAGTACAACATAAGCATAAGTTTAGAAAATTCTTGTCCAGTCTTGTAGAAGTATTTGGAGTCAAACAAAAATTCTTGAAGAGATCCAAGCGCTTTACAAATGAGTGATCACAGGTCTCCAGGATGGTGCTTATATGAATAAGCATTAAAAGATAAAATTTTAATCAAATCAATTAAGCATCCAAATCAAAATCCAAAAACCTGTTATATATCATGATGTTTGCAAGGTATAGGTAATACATATAAAAATAAAATTTAAAAAATATTACCGTGAGCTCTATTTGTCTGTGCAAAAGCAGAGAAATTCAAATT